>JADRCC010263905.1:0-14416 GCA_019843855.1 Hylomyscus alleni | reverse complement strand
ATCCATTGAACTGAGTACAGGGTCCCCAATGAAGGAGTTAGAGAGGGAACCAATGGAGTTAAAGGATTTGCAGCCTCTTGGGACGAACAACAATATGGATTGACCAATGCCCTCAGAGCTCCCAGGGACTAAACCACCAACCAAGGACTATACATGATGGGACTGATTGTTCTGGCAGCATGTGTATAGTAGAGGATGGCCAAGTTGGTCATCAATGGGAGGAGAGGCCTTTGGCCCTGTGAAGGTTCTGTGCCCCAGTGTAGGGGAATGACAGGGCTGATAAGTGGGAGAGGGTGGGGTGGCAAGCATGGGGAGGGGGGAGGCAACAAGGGTTTGTTCTTGTTGTTTTTGATTGTTCATTAAATATTATTTAGAAAAATAAAACTAACTAACTAACTAAATAATATATATATATATATATATATATATATATATATATATATATAAAGAAAGACACATATTCTTTGAACTTGAGCTATCCACCTATGTCTGAAGCAAAACTGATACCGTGATTTTGGTTAAAAGGACAGAGTTGACTAAAATGAACTTATGAACCTCTGAGGCTATTACTTGCATTAGTGTTATTTGAATGTAATTCATCTATAGCATTCACCTATTAAAATATAGAGTTGATAATCTTTTACATGTATTCATATCAAGACTTCTTTCTTCTTGGATAATGTTCTGAAAGTCTGTATGAAGATAAGTCTGGTAAGTTGTCAAGCCATTTAGAAATGAATATATCCTGAATCCTGGAACTCTAATGCATTCTCCACAGAATGAATTCTTCTGTGTTTTGTCTTTAGCGAATGAATAGCAATATTTTGGAGTTGCTGAGAATTTAGATAGTGTGTTTCCTGCTCTTGTTGACTGAGTAAATTTTAGCATTTCCTCTCAGCTCTGCCCAACAGTTACCTAGAATCAACTAGGTATGAACTTGGGTACATATAAGGACTCCCTCTCTGTCTTCTCTCTGTCTGTCTGTCTGTCTCTCTCTGTCTGTCTGTCTCTCTTTCTCTCTCCCACCCTTCATCTCCAACATGTCCACTGCCATCTTCTTCCCCTCTTCCACTCTCTTTCTGTCCTCCTCTATCCCCCGCCTTCCTTACCTCTACTAGCCTCTTCCAAGTCCCAAATAAACTTGCTTTCATATTAAGCCTGTTGCATGACATTATTGTTTGGAGGGACACCTTGGTGTGGCCAGCCAAGGCGCCCCTTTACCCATTTTATAAAACACAAAATTAGTGCTGTGATTCAGATCTGCTTTACTGGCTTTCACAAGCACTGCTACTGTGATCCTAGGACGCCATATGTTTGCTTGGGGCTGAATGTATTTCCCTCTACACGGACTGCTCCACTTCTCCACATACCAACTGACCAACTGGTGAGTTTGCACTTTCTCTCTGAGTCTTTCTCCTACTCTGGCGTGTTTGACTCCACAGTCCTCCTCCATTCTCAAAACAGCCTGCTGGAGGATTTGTCAGACACTGACCTCTGGTCCTGTCTTTGTTTCTGGGATTACTGAGACCGCTGGCTTTTTTCCCATCCACATAAATTCCCATTGCTCTGGTAAATATTAACAAATGCGCCATTCTCTGCTTCTCTTGGCAGGATACAACAAAACCTGTCTGCCACCACTAATTACCCTTCTCTCATCCCTCCTACTGGCTTCACTGCTGTCTGCAGGACTCAGGCATGCATATGTCGCTTGCCCCTGCTCCTGTGACTCCACACTAGTTGTGCTCTCCTGATTTTATTTATTTCCAAACTCTCACTGCAAGTAATCCAAACACTTTTATACTTAACTCACTCTGCCTACGCTTCAACTTCTGCCTCCTAAAGGTCTTTTATTTCTGATTTCCTTCCATTCTAGTGCGCACCAGTTCTATGTCAGCTGCTGGGTGCCAGCCAAGGTGTCAGGGACTGCTGCACAGACCCTCCAGTTCTGAGTTAGCTCCTGGGAGCCACCGGGAAGATTGTGGCCTGAGGGGTTGGACCTAGAACCAGCCACGCTGCCTTGGTGCACCAGCATTCATTGGATGGGCTCTACACCTTGCAGCAGTCTCCTTGGCAGCTAGAGATTTCCTCACATGGTTGTGAGGGCATGATTGTGATGGTTACCAGGGCAGCCAGGTAAAACGTGTCTAGCTATCATTTATCTCTTTGTTAAAACATAACCACTGCATGCTTATGAAAATGAATGCCGTTCGGTTGTGGGATATAATAAACACAAGGGTCATTGCTATTTTTGCTAAAGGTGGGAAAGATGGAGCTATGGTTTTAGCGCCTTCTTGCTAAAGGGCAGTCACATGACTACCAGCCATCTTTCTTATAGAAGGTCCTGGCTTAACTGCCATTTTGCTTAAGGGCAACAAAAGGTGACCAAAACAGACCATAAATAAATAAGTAAATAAATAAATAAATAAATAAATGGTCTTCAAAGAAACGTTTAAATTGAGATATATGATTTTCATATCATTTCTATCCTGCCATGGTAAATGGTTATTTTAATATTAGTTTAAAGGTTTAAAACATTAAAAACTTAAAGATCAATGCCTTAAAGATGTTTAGCCATGCTTTTGCCACTGTCATTAATTTATAATGCACTCTTGTATTTTTATAAGCTATAGATTTCTATAATGATATACTACATAGAATCAAAGAGTCCCAGTCTCTCTCTCTTTTTTTTCTCTGTGTAGCCCTGGCTGTCCTGGAACTCACTCTGTAGACCAGGCTGGCATCGAACTCAGAAATCCACCTGCCTCTGCCTCCCAAGTGCTGGGATTAAAGGCATGCACCTCCACTGCCCGGCAAATCCCAGTCTCTTTATGAACTGTGTTTAAACATTAAAAAGCTTTGTTGTGGTACAAAAAAAGTTTACCTCAAAAATCATGGTTTTCAAGGCACATAGCTAATAATCATTAGTCTAAAAAGGTACTGTAATGGTTCTATTCTTACAAAAGTGACTATAATTAAAACACAAGCTGATAATCAGTAGCCTAGTAAATGGTCATGTTATCTAATTTGTTCAAAAATCAGTGTAAAGCCATGCTTAGAACCAAGGTAGTTAATTAAAAATCTCCTTTTTTATGTTTGCTAGGTGCGGTCTAGAACAGGTAACTAGAAATTGACACAGATTATCTAACTCAAATATGTTTAATAGATAGTAACTCTCAATCCTGTCAGAGATCTTCTGAATATGGCATTAAATGTTCTACGACAGACAAAGACTCATATATCCCATCAGTGATCCCCCAAGGTCTCCAAGGAGATATGGGCATAGAGACAAAAGGCATTATGGTATGCCAGCTACTTGGAAACCCTGCTCTAATGCCTTGCTTGCTTCCAGGGCTCAGCCTGAAGTGTGGGTAAACCCAGGACACCTAGAGAACTGAATGTCTCATATTGCCTCACACAAGTGAGTTGATTTCTCCCATGTTCCTCCTTTAACATAAAGCTTCTCATCTTCTGGAACTGATGGCCAAACTACCACTGCCTCCATTGTGATGGATTCCACGGGGACTTGGGAAAACTGTTTAGGTAATGGACTGTAGACACTTTCCTTTTAATTAATATATGAAACCTGGATTATAATTTATCTTTCTCCGGTCTCTGATTACATTGATAGCTATGCTAATTATAGCTCTACAAGCTAGAACACAGAAAGCTACCTTCCTACCCCAAGGTAATGCACTACTGTGTTAGTTCACTAGTTAATTCATTAACTAATGAAGACTACTAGTTCTCTTATCAGAAATATGAAGAGGTTTACCTTGCTCACAGGCTTCATGATAAACAATGAACAAGTTTCAGATGTAATCTTTTGCAGATGTAACCTTCTACTACTCCATTATCTAAGAAACTCAATTTGTAGTGATTCTTTCCCAATAATCAACCTCCTTATCAATCTCGTGATAAATAGATGAGAAAAGATATAAGCTTTATGCAATTTCTGAGGATATGAAAGCTTAAATTATAAGGATCTGAGAAAATATTTCTGGGTCTAGAAAGGAAATTTTGAGGTTGATAATCACAAGATATGAATGTTGAAGGACATCAAAACTTGGTGATAGAAAATAATTTAAAGTACAAAAATGCTTAAGATGTCTTCCACTTGCTATACGGTCTTATATTAAGACTTCAAAAGTTCAAAATCCCAACATTAATCAAGGTTCTGATTAATTAGCCTAACTCTGATAAAACATTTCCCTATACTATCCACTTTCATAATCACAAAATCAATATTTCAAGTTTCCTTTGATTGTACTCTATAGAATTAAGATGTTTCTCATGGTAAATCTATTTGATTCACTTTCATAATTGCAAGCTCAACATTTCAAGTTTCCCTTAATTGTCTTTTAAATATAGGCAAAGATGTTTTTCATTATGCTAAATTTAATGTACACTTAGTCTTCTGGATAGAGGGGGAAAGGCCCTGTTGTCCCCTCTGCTCCATAAAAGGTTTCTGACCTTTGTGAGCTCACCTTAAAGACTCTTCATGCAGTTAACAAATTTGTCTCTTTCCTAAACTTAAAAAGATTCTTATAAGTTCCAGGAAACCCACTCACATCTACCTCTCATTTGTCAAATGAACTCCATCTAGATAAGTACCCCTGCCAATCAATACCCTAAGTTCCCCACCTGTTGCCTATTCCAGAGGATGGAATTCCTCACCTGTTCTGTGGTCTGAGGACTCTCCTCCTCCAACCTCCAAGACCATGGGCCTGATGATATCAAATGTATACCTAAGAAAACATTTTTCTTCTGAACCTACTTAACTTTATTTTCTGCCTCTAATATGAACATATGTTTCTGCACCTTGCCAATACAGGCAAGACCTTCATTCAGGACAGTTCTAGAAAGGCAAGCTACAGATGGTCCAGTCTTCTCTCACGTATGCTTCTATTGGGCCTGCACTTTCTAAACCACAAATGGTCCCACAGACTCTGGACAGCAATGAAACATCTAGCTTTTCCAGGACTTGACCAATATCCCTTTCTGAATTTTCTTATGTTCCCAAAAGGAATAACTATTACCCCAAAGTCAGGAGGAAGTAAAGAACAAGAAGACCCTACTGTTGACCAACTATCACATTTTTCTATTTCTTCATTTTTAATTAAACCAAAATGGAGGCATTCTAGCATTTCCTCTTGGCTCTGCCCAACAGTTACCAAGAAATAGCCAGTTATGAGCCTGACTCATGTATAAGAAGGATCGTTTATCTCTCTCTTCTCTCTCTCTACCTACTCCTTCTCCACTTCTCATTTCCTCTTCCTCCCTTCTCTCTCTCTGTCCTTCTCTGTACCCCTCCCTCCTCTGCCTCTACCCCTCCTGCAGGTCCCAAATAAACTCCCTTTTATATTAGGTTTGTTTCATGGCAAGGATTGATTGTTCAGGGGGAAACCCTGACAAGTCCCAGCAAGGAACCTCCTCATGTTGGCATTTAATAAAACACTGCAGTGAAGATGTAAAACATTTGGGGGGATTAAAAGTGAAACAGAATAAAATCTCACAACTTTATTCAGATCATCAAGCCATTTATACTTTGAGAGTTAAAAATAATCACATGAGTAAGGTTTTCAACCCCAAGAACAAACCACACATGGTAAAAACATGTTTTTCTCTAGAGATAAATAAATAACAACAGCTGTAGGAAACTCACAGGTGGGAATTGCATGAAAACACAGACCAAAAAATTTCTCTGTTCTGAAGAAATTGATGTCATGAGACTATTGTCTTTTTCTCTTTGAATTTTCTCACAATTCCTCAGAATTATCCCATGACACCACTCTTAGGCTGTCTACAACAAAGATGGAAGCAGGTTATTTTCAGAAAAGAGGTCTTTAGAAGCTGTATTGTTTCAGCCTCTTTTTGCATTCCCTTTCTCTCCTTTCTGCCTCCATGTTATATATTACTCTGTCCTGTAGAATCCTCAAAAGGGTCAGATAAAATTGTGAAGCAAAATACGTTTTTCTTCCACTCAAAGAACTTTTTTCCTATTACTTTGTCATGTTATTTAGTCATAATTAAATAAAAGTAACTAAGTAGTAGAATTTTGAATTTATTTTTCAAGAAATGTCATCATTTCACATTGTCATAGGCAAGCAAGGTTGTGACTTCTCAAAGTCTGTGCTAACATATATTATCATTGTGATTCTGATTTTCATTTCCTCTTTGGTTCCTGGGGTTAATCTTATTTCCAAATGTAGATTGTCCATTTGCTTGTATTCTTTGGAGAATTGCTGATTGAGACTTTCGGTTTAAGGCTTAATTTTAAAATCAGGTTTTTTTTTTTTTTGTTTTTTAGTAAATGAATTATACTTTTGTTCTCCATATTTCAAAACATATACAATTTGGCAAGGCTGTTTTATTTTTTTTTTATGACATGTATTAGAGAAGAAAAAATACTTTTCAATGACAATGGTGACAAATTACTTTATGACTGATTTACCATAAAATTACTCATCACAAGCCCTGCAGTGGGGGCACATGCCTTTAATCCCAGCACTTGGGAGACTGAGGCTGAGGCAGGTGGATTTCTGAGTTCGAGCCCAGCCTGATCTACAGAGAGTTCCAGGACAGCCAAGGCTACACAGAGAAACCTTGTCTGGAAAAACAAAACAAAAAGCAAAAAACAAAGTAAAAGAAAGAAAGAAAAGGTTACTCATCACAAAAATGTGATGTAATTTAAAAGAAAACATTCTCGGTGTGTCTTTGTCAGACTTTGTAAGTTCACTACATCTGGACGGCATAAAGAGAACATGCTAAGTATAGGGAATCATGAAACTGGCCTCTTAAAGCTGCCTTGAAATGCATTTGAGGATTGAGTCTATGGTTCTCATAAGGTACTTCATGTTTTTCAGTTCGTGGAAAACCAAGGAATTCCCCCAGGCAGTGAATTATGTAGGCTTCCCATGTACTTTAATGTTTCTAAGAATTCAGTGAAACATGTGGAATTTGGCTGAATAATTAGGGTTAGATACTAGTCTTATGTACCCTGTATAATTTTCATTTTTCTTTTATGTTTCTATTCTGAAAACCACTATAGTATAGTCATGATAAGAGTTTAAAGAGTCTAATTCCTTGAAGTTAACATGGCTCAGCCAGAGTCTTGCTGAGACTCCCCTCCAACTGTAGAGGAATTTTAATCCAGCAGCAGAGGTGCTCTGATTGCATCCAAAGATCTTCTGTCTTTGTGATCTGGCTGGAATTCTTTTGCACATACCAAACAATAATATCTAATTGAGGAGCTGACAAGGTGATAAATCATAGAAAGATTTGACAGAATGAGTCAGAGAAAGGATCCACCCAGCTCTCATCAGGAAAAGGATCCACCCAGCTCTCATCAGGAAATGTAATTAAGAGCTGTTACAGGAAATATTTAAAAATAAGCATGCCACACTAACATCAGCTATGCACCACCTGAGGCCTCTAAGCATCCCACACTAACATCAGCTATGCACCGGCCTGGGGCCTCGATATGTTTCTAGACCAGTGGACAGGCCAGGATAGCATTCTTTCCTTTTAGCCTGTGGTTCTGCCTCTCTGGAGCTACAAAAGCACTCTCCCCAACTGGCTCACTAAGTTCTACAGGTGGCTGCTGCCAAGTCCTTCCTGCCCTCTGGTTACCTTTCTCTGTGGACCCCAGGTGAACTACTGCATGAAGGAAAACATCACATAAACTTAGTTTGGAATCAACAGGTAACACAATCACTGGGCACAGAACCTACCATCCTAATTTTATAAACGAATGTATATTAAAAATCCTCTGATGGCTCATCCACCACTTAAACCAACATCCTCCAGCTACCTAAATAGTGCCTCCAAGCTCTCTGCTATCCAAAATGGCCAATCCTTTCTCTTGCATCCCTCTTCTTTTTCCCAACCTGGAAGTCCTGCCTACTTACCCTGTGATTGGTTACATATCAAATGTTTTCCCCTTTCCAGGTCTCCCCTTCATAACCCCCCTATGCCATCCTCCACCCCTGCCTCTATGAGGATGACCCTTCACCCACCCACCCACTCCTGCCTTCCCTAGTATTCCCCTACACTGGGGCATCCAATACCTTCAGGCCCAAGGGCCTCTTGTTTCATTGATCTCCAACAAGGGTATCCTCTGCCATATATGTGGCTTGAGCCATGGGTCCCTCTATGTGTAATCTTTGGTTGGTGTTCCAGTCCCCAGGAACTCAAGGGGTTCTGGCCAGTTGACACTATTGCTCCCTCCATGGGACTGCAAATCCCCTCAGCTTCTTCAGTACCTTCTCCATCTCCTCCATCAGGGAACCCATGCTCAGTTCAATGGTTGGCTGTGAACATCTACCTCTATATTTGTCAGGCTTTGGCAGAGCCTCTCAGGAGACAGCCATATCAGGCTTCTGTCAGCAAGCAATTCCCAGTATCCATAATGGTGTCCAGGTTTGGTGGCTGTATATGGAATGGATCCCCAGGTAGGTCAGTCTCTGTATGGCTTTTCCGTCAATCTCTGTTTCACACTTTATCTCCATATTTCTTCCTGTGATTATTTTGATCACAATTCTAAGAACCTTGTAAATATCCACATTTTGGACTTCATTCTTCTTGGGCTTAATATTGTTTGTGAATTGAATCATGGATATTATGTTCAATGCAATCCCCATCAAGATTCCAAATAAATTTTTCATAGAGTTAGAAAGAGCAATTCTCAAATTCACTTCGAATAACAAAGAACCCAGGTTAGCAAAAACTATTTTCAACAATAAGAGAAATTCTGAAGGAATCACTATCCTTGACCTCAAACTGTACTACAGAGCAATAGAGATAAAAAATTCATGGTATTGGTACAGTGACTGGCAGGTAGATCAATGGAATAGAATTGAAGACCCAAAAATGAACCCACATATCTATGGTCACTTAATCTTCAACAAAGGAGCTAAAACCATCCAGTGGAAAAAAAGACAACATTTTCAACAAATGGTGCTGGTTAAACTGGTGGTCAACATGTAAAAAAAAATGAAAATTGAACTGTTCTTATCTCCCTGTAAAAAGCTGAAGTCCAAGTGGAAAAAAACCTCCACATAAAACCAGATACACTGAATCTAATAAAAGAAATAGTGGGGGAAAGTCTCAAACACATAGGCACAGGGAAAAAATTCCTGAACAGAACACCAATAGCTTATGCTCTAAGATCAAGAATTGACAAATGGGACCTCATAAAATTGCAAAGCTTCTGTAAGGCAAAGGACACTGTCAATATGAAAAAATGGTGACTAACAGATTGGGAGAAGATCTTTACCAATCCTACATCCAGTAAAGGGCTAATATCCAATATATAAAAAGAACTCAACAAGTTAGACTCCAGAGAACCAAATAAGCTTATTAAAAGTGGGGAACAGAGCTAAACAGACAATTCTCAACTGAGGAAACTTGAATGGCCAAGAAGCACCTAAAGAAATGTTCAACATCCTTAGTCATCAGGGAAATTCAAATCAAAACAACCCTGAGATTCTACCTCACACCAGTCAGAATGGCTAAGAACAAAAACTCAGGTGACAACAGATGCTAGCAAGGATGTGGAGAAAGAGGAACACTCCTCCATTACTGGTGGGACTGTAAGCTGGTACAACCACTCTGGAAATCTGTCTGGTGTTTCCTTAGAAAATTAGACATAGTACTACCTGAGGACCCAGCTGGTCCACTCCTGGGCATATAACAAGAAGAGGCTCCAACATGAAATCCAGAGGCTCAATACACACTCCACTATATTCATAGCAGCCTTTTTTATAATAGCCAGAAACTAGAAACATCTCAGATATCCCTCAACAGAGAAATGGATACAGAAAGTGTGGTACATTTACACAATGGAATATTACACAGTTATCAAAAACAAAGACTTCATGGAATTCACAGGCAAATGGATGGAACTTGAAAATTTCATCCTGAATGAGGTAACTCAGTCACAAAAAAAAAAAAAACCAGCACATGGTGTGTACACACGATAAGTGGATATTAGCCCAAGATTTCAGAATATCCTTGTAATCTTCATTTATTATGGGAAAGTTCCACCACAAAGAGTAGCAAAGGGAGAAAGAGGGTAGGGGATGAAGTAAATTCAATCCATTTTAACAGTTCTAGCAGTTCAGTCAGTTCAATTGAACTCAGTTGAGTTGGCAATCCACTGGAAGTCAGTGCATTGAATACAGTGTAGTGAAGTTGAGGTAGTTGAAGTCAGAGAACAGTCAGCCAGAAGATTAGAACATATTGCCAGAGTTAGTTTGAGGCCCACAAGAAATTACACCTCCTCCCAGGCATGCCACAGCAGGACGAGAAGGTGGAGACCTAAGCCTATTTTTAGGCAAGTATTTATAGAGGCAAAGAGGGGATATCTAGACTGGAACACACCTGATTGGGCCTTTTCTATCATAGGCATTTGTTGGAAGCCAAACCATAAAGTTCTGTTTTCCTCTTGATTGATGGTTATTAGAAAGTAAAGTGTCACAGTCACCAGTGTAACCTAGAGGTATAGATCTGTTTGGGAATACTCCGGAAACTGGTTCCAGACATAAGTCTTGTTGGGAGGTAATCAGGAAATGGATGCTAGGTACTGGCCTGTTAATTAACTTGAGTCAGGGTTAACAAACTAGGTCAGGGTCTCTAAGATATACTCTGAACCCTAAAGATCTGCTCTGTCAGTGTTTCTATTAAAGAATTAAAACTTTTATCTCTTAGACTATCTTGTAAAACTTTAATATAAATGTCATAATATGTCCCCTATTGTAAAACATTTGTTTATACAAAGACCTATTTTTCTAATCTGAACATTTTTCAGCTAGTAATGAAGGTACAACTGAAAAACCTATATATTCAGTCATTGCTATTATACATATAACAATAAATTTACATATAGGAAATCAAGAAACATAAAACAAAAATAACATATTCAAATAACACATAAAATATTAGCAAAAATTCTAGCTAGTCATAAGTTGAATTTTTAAATATGTAATGTACTTTACTAAAAATAATTAAGGATGTTTTACATTTGTACATATAAAGTTTCAAACAAATGAGCTTTAGTATGGATTACATAGAATATTGGATATAACATCTAAAATAATTTATAAATATTTTTGTTAACTCTACACAGGGAATTCTGTTCCACCTATAAGAAATTAGCTGCAAAATAAAACTTCAAATATCAGCTGTGGGATATCTTCACTCAAATTGGCTTTTATGTTAATTACATTGTGGAATACTTGACATTTGTGTTCAAAATTAAATCCTAGGTGTTTTTAGTAAAACAAATGCACATACAGAGATATAGCTTAGGTTGTACTACTATAACACTTCTCTCTCTCTCTCTCTTTCCCTCTCTCTCTGTTGCTCTCTTTGTTGCTCTTTCTCTTTGTCTCTGTCTCTGTGTGTGTATGTGTCTATAATGTCATATTACTTAAATATATGCAGTATAATTTTACATATAATCAAGTAGGCTAGCAACTAAGAAAATTTAAACAGACAAATTGAATATATCCAATCATATTGAAAATGAATGCTTTGCAAGAATTTCAAACAGGGAGAAGGGAGTACATGCTTGGTTTGAACAGATAGATCTAAGAATTTAAATATAGATGTGACCATAGAATTGAGTAAGAGATTTCTAGTGATATAAAAGACTTTTTATTTCAACTGTTATTTGAATATTGACCACATACTTTTTTATATATCTCTTGCATAGAATTACTAAAATAGTTCACAAGAAATTGCTTTGACATTCACATAATGTTCAAAATAATGACTGTTGCTACTATTAATTCTGGAAAGCCTTAAGCCCTTATTAGGGCTTAGGAAGAGGTAGATGAAGTCATGACTTCACAGTCCTAATAGTGTGATGTGTTTAAGAATCTTTAATATTACCCTATAAAATACTATTCATATAAAATAAACAATATAGGAAATTTACTGGGCAGTGGTGGTGCACACCTTTAATCCCAGCACTTGGGAGGCAGAAGCAGGAAAATCTCTGAGTTCTAGGCCAGCCTGGTCTACAGAGTGAGTTCTAGGACAGCCAGCGATACACAGAGAAACCCTTTCTCGAAAATCCAAGAAAAAAAAAAGAAAAAAAGAAAAAAAATGAAAAAAAAATTGCTGAGCTATCCCTACAGACCCTAAAAAAATAAAGGAAATTTTGTGCACATTAGATAAAACATTTCTTCATGTTGAAGCAAAATATACTTTATTCTTATTGTCATCATTGTTTTAACAACTGAATCTTAGAATATTTTGGTTAGGCCTTGAATTTGCTATGTCATAGTGGCTGACTTCAAACTTGTAAAGACATCTTACCTCTACCAGCTGAGAGCTGGTATCACTGACATGTTCCACCACACTTTTACAGGTAAGTTGAAAAAATGCTTTGATTGTTTTCAAAATATACTAATGAGTGCACATATTCAGGAGTTGAGAGACCTAGGTGTAGTATCAGAAATAATTTCAGAATCTTAAGAATATCAGAAATATTAGAAACAAGGTTTATAATATTCAAATAAATTTTAAAAACTTAGAAATTTTGACTTAGGTTCATTTTAAAGAGCGATCATAGGGACAGGCCAAATTTCTCCCAATCATGACAATTGAACATATTACCAAACTCTGCAAAGGATGAATAAAAATAAGTAGAAAAATCAAACAGAATATCTAACAAGAATGCTAAATAGAAACCATGGAGTCTATATTCTTACCTTAGTTTGGAAGTTGGAAAACAGGAAGGCCTGTCTAACTGTGGATGGAAGTGAGAAATTGAATAAATCCTATCAGGAAAGTAGGCCAGTCAATACTATTCTTAGATGCAAAGTAGAGAACTACCTTTTTCCTGTAATAGGACATTATAGCATATATCTGAAAAGAAAAGTGTTCACCTCTAATTTAACTTTTCCTCAAAAAAGCAGCCTTATTTTATCTCTTCATTGAAAGTAAACCTTTTAAGGTAAGAATGGAAGGTAGAGTTCTAATTCTTACTGTATTACACTGTATAGTTAGGGTAAATAAGGACTAACATTACCTATACTATATCTGACATATAAGTAGAAATAATGATATAGTTTGGCATGTTCTTCAAATAGACTATGAAATTTATATTTACATAAAGGAAAATAAAAGGAATGTCATTACTATATGGGCAGTTAACAACACAATATAAAATCATGCATAGTTTTTAATATTTTAATTTTCAAATTTGAATAAAATTTTGCAAGTGCTAATATGAACTTCTATTCTCTATTTTGGAAACATGAATTAATTTTATAGTTGTCTGGAAGTAATGATAAAAATCAATAGAAAGTGACTCAGATATGACAAGGACTTTTGGGAAAAAATTCCAGAATTAAAATTCTATGATCTGTTACATAACAACACATTACTGTCCTTAATCAAAGGGCATTCTTTGATCTTTGCCCATGATTGTAGATATGGAAATTCTTCATTTTATATCACAGACTCTCAACTTCTAATAGTAAAACGATAGACAATAAACTATATTTTAAAGAGAATTTCAATTGATAAGCTTTTGATAGTTTTTAGAAGCCTATTGACTAAAATTGAGGTGCATGTTGGCTAGAAGAGGTTAATGTACATGTATCTAAAGTTTTATTGAATTCAGATCACTTAAACTTTTACTTGGCAATTAATTTCTTATTTGGATATAAGTTATTATTGTTCTATATTTCTTAATTTCCTATATGTAAATTTATGAAATCTTATATGTATTTTGGCAGTGACTTAATACGTACGTTTTTCAGTTTTGCCTTCATAACTGGTTAAACAATGCTTTTACAATGTGTCCAATAAGACTTGTAAGGCACAGAATTTCTTTTTGGATGACATTTAGTATAAGATACTATCTCCAAAATGCCAGGTAATATTCTCTTAAGTAAAACTTATTTTTATTGCAGTGAATTTGTTGAACTTGTACATTCAACAAAAATTTGTGGTACATTTAAATCAAAAGAGTTTAAAAGGATACTTGTAAGAGTCTATTGGGAAATACTTTAGCAATGAGTGGTCAAATGATCAAGTCATTAAATATTTTGAATATTTTAATTAGATGTAGAAAAAACAAGTATCAGTCGTGTTGTGTTTTATAAAAAGATAAGCCAAGATGGGATATTCTTGTGAATGTAGAATCAGGTGTGGGGGAAGCGGGTGTCTCCACAGGCCAATGCTGAGGCATCCATTCCCCTGGGAGACCAGATACACAATGCTATAGTATAGAATAGAGTTTATTTAGAGCTTGGGGAGGGGAATTAAGAGGGTAGTAGAGAAACACAAAAGAGAGAGAGAGAGAGAGAGAGAGAGAGAGAGAGAGAGAGAGAGAGAGAGAGAGAGAGAAGAGGAGTCCAGAAGTAGAGACCAGTCATGAGCACTTGGAGAGAGAGAGAGAGAG
>JADRCC010263888.1:1599-11701 GCA_019843855.1 Hylomyscus alleni | reverse complement strand
AGAGAGAGAAGGGGAAGGGGGAGGGGGAGAGAGAGAAGGGGAGGGGGAGAGGGAGAGAGAGAAGGGGAAGGGGAGAGAGAGAAGAGGAGGGGGAGAGAGAGAAGGGGAAGGGGAGAGGGAGAAGAGGAGGGGGAGAGGGAGAGGGAGAAGGGGGAGGGGAGAGGGAGGGAGAGAGAGAGAAGGGAGAGAGGGAGAGAGAGAAAGGGGAGGGGGAAGAGAGAAGGGGAGAAGAAGAAGGAGGGAGAGAGGGAGAGAGAGAAAGGGGAGGGGAGAGAGAGAAGGGAGAGAGGGAGAGGGAGAGAGAGAAAGGGGAGGAGAGGGAGGGGAGAGAGAGAAGGCAAGAGGGGAGAAGGGAGAGAGGAGAGGGAGAGGGGGAGGGCAAGGGGAAGGGGAGGTGGAGGAGAAGGGAGGAGAGGAGGAGGGAAGAGGGAGAGAGAGGACACACAAGCGCTCAAGTGCCAACCAGTGCCAATAATCGAGTGCCAATAATCGAGCAGGTAAGCAGCCTCCACAGCAGGAACGTTTGCAGGCAAAGAATGTGGGGGGTGTCACATGGAAGCCTGTGATGAAATGTAAGCAGATGCGATTAAAATATGTCTACCAATCTGCCAGGATCTGCCCCTTAGGTCTCCCCTGACCTTTGTCTTCTTCCCTGAGCTCAAACAGTCAGCGGAGTCCACTGGGACCCAGTGGCCAAGCTCCCACCCGCTGCTCTCCAGCAGTTCTAGGGTCACAGACTCAAACTTAATCCCAGCCTGGGCCGGGGGCCCAGACAACGAACCAAACCCCAGCTCTGGACAAAGCTCCCTCGTCTCAGCCCCATCCTTTCCCGTGGGCTGGCCAAGGGCCCTCCCCTGCTGCTGTGGGAAGTGCTCTGTCCAGGAACTTCCCCACTGGAGAGATGCTGGGGTAACCCTGGAGCTGCCAGCCACTCCCTGCTGGGATTTTTTTCTTTCCAGTTCTGAGGATTGAGCACAGGACTGCATGAATACAAGCGTCCTTCTGAGCTACATCCTCAGCCTTTTAAAAATATTTATTTATTTATAGCTAGGTATAGTGGCCCATATCTTTAATCCTAGCACTAGGGAGGCAGAGGCAGGTGGATCTCTGTGAGTTCATGGCCAGCCTACAGAGTGAGTTTCAGGACAACCAGAGCCATATAGTGAGACCCTGTCTCAAAATAAATAAGTAAATATATAAAAATAAAAAATAAATTAAAGGACCGGGCGGTGGTGGCGCACGCCTTTAATCCCAGCACTTGGGAGGCAGAGGCAGGTGGATTTCTGAGTTCGAGGCCAGCCTGGTCTACAGAGTGAGTTCCAGGACAGCCAGGGCTATACAGAGAAACCCTGTCTCGAAAAACCAAAAAAAATAAAAAAATAAAAAAAATAAAATAAAAATAAATTAAAATTTAAAATATATGTATTTACTTATTATTTATTTATATTTTGACACAGGCTCTCCCTAAGTTCCCTGGGCTGGACTTGAACTCCCTCCATAGCCCTTGAACTTTCACTCTCCTGCTTCAGTCTCCAATGCGGCTACATGGCTACGATTACAGGCCCCTGTCACCTGGCCGAACTAGGAGGCTGACAATCTGGCCATTTATTTTGCTTGTGTGGAAGTGTCAAAGGTTTCTATTTGTGTAAACTTGACCAGCTGTGTGTTGAGTGTTGTCAAACTGAGAAGCTCCAGAGAGGCACCAGGTTGGTGGGGCTGAGGACCGCAGACTCTGGAGTCTGCTCTGTGGACAAGTGAGACTCTATAAAGTTTTTCGGCCCATGGCACTCCACGATCTGCCCAAGCCTGTGGATAGAATTCCGCAGGGAGGGTGAGGACCTAACTGACCTCTGTCCTGTTGTTGTCACAGCCTCCTTGTCTGCCCTGCGGGGGTGACCCTGCAGGAATGGGTTCTCCTTCTTCTGGATGCAGGCTCTCTTCAGTTTCCCTTTCACCCACAAAAGTTATCCGTGTGGCATTTACTTGAGCTCCACCCCTTCACCTACTCTTCATTTCCAGCTTGCTACAAGAAACTCCTCATGCTTCTAGGCTCCTCCTCCTAGTTCCCAGCCCCCCCCCCCCCCCCCCCCCCCAAGCTCCTCCTCCTCCTCCTGCTTCCCATGTCCCTCCTCCCTCCCTTCTCCCTGCTCTCAGGCCCTACCTAGTCTCTTCCTCTTCCTTGCTTTTAGGTCTCCCCTTCCTCTTCCCTCCACCCTCCTTTCTCTCCTTTTCCCTTCTCCTCTTCCCTTCTTCCTTCCTCACTTGTTCACTAGTCTATCCCACGCACAGCAGTCAGAGGCCGAACACACAACCAACCCCCAAGATCTGTGCTCTTAAATTTAGCCTCGCTTTGAGTGTACTCCTGCCTCAGGACCACCTCTTCCGACTCTCTGCTCGAAGCACTCAGGTCTACCTTCATCCTGCTTTTTACTGCCCCTATCAAGTGCTCAGTGCAGTCTGATGTGCCACAGAACTGGCTCCTTGTCTCTCTCTGAACCTAGGGCCCAGATGTGCCATTCCTTTCTCCGCCACTTCCTAGTGCCCAGCATCTGCCTGGCCTCCCTCAGCACATATCTTTGCCAGGGACACTGAGGTGAAAGCCCCAGACCTCTCCCCTTCCCTTCTGATCTTGAGAGACAGGGAGTTAGTTGTCTCTCTCCTTTCCTGGAGAGCTCAGGGTGTGGCCGGGAGGAACAGATCCCCTCCCCTCACCATGTTCTCTTTCTTAAGACTCTCCATGGTCCAATCTAGGATCTCCGAGGGAGGGCAGGCTGAGCCTTGTTCCTGTTTTGGGGTGCAATAGCACACACCCAGCCCTCCCTTTGCTTCAGCAAGGCCACACTATGTGTGCTCTATTTGTTCGCTCTCTCCCCACACGAAGCCTCTCTCTGCACATAGCCTGGAGTCCGGGTGAGGCCGGAAACCAGCTCCCTTCAGAGCCTGCAGAAGGATGGGTTAGCTGACACCCACCTTTAGCCCAGTGGGGTCCGTTCCAGCTTCTAGGCTTCTTGGGTTGTGAGATGGGAATATGTGTTGTGTTTCAAGTCACAAGTCTGCTGTCTGTGACAGCAGTCCAGGAATCAGCATGGGTGCCTCCCCTAGTCTCCAGGGATCTTATGTCTGGGTCAGCAGGAATGCTGGAGGCAGACAGGGAAAGGGCCTTGGTGAAGGTAGGGAGTAAGGAGGGTCGCCTTTCCGCATCCTGTCTCTTACCATAGATGATGACCTTTAGGTCACCATAGATACCCTCCAAGACATTCACCCAGAAGGTGGGCAGGTACCCAGTGACCTGGGGGACACTGGGGGACACTGTGTGGGCATAGACGCTTCCAAAACACCCACCGCCTCTGTCCCTCTTGAGGTGTTTTCAAAACCCAAGAGCTGGGCATGCTGAGCTGCGTGCTGGTAGCTCAGGAGGCTGAGGCAGAGGAGTGTGAAACACAGCCTAGCTTTGCCTATGGTCCAAGCATGACTCCTCCCTGGCAGGCTGGCTGGCTGGATTATCTTGACATTATTCACATGCTTTTATCCACCTGTAAAAGCCACACTGTAAGCTCAGAGGCTTGTCCACAGGGGAATGGAATGTTACCTGTCCATAGAGGAGTATGACTCAGTCACAGGAAGGAAGGAAGGAAGGAAGGAAGGAAGGGTGGTTTGGGGACACTACACTTGCCCAGAAGCCTGGAGGGAGGCCCTAGGAATCCATCCTCAGCTACTGATAAAACAAAACAAGGCTAGCCTTGGTTGTATAGCAAGACTGTCTGGGGGGGGGGGGGGGGAACAGAGGCACTATAGAAATGGCTCAGCAGTTAAGAGTGTGTGCTGCTGTCACAGAGAACCAGAGTTCCCTTGTGGGGGCTCCTCTAACTCTAGCGCCAGGGAATCCAAGGTCTCTGGATCTGTCAGCATTTGCCTTCCTGTGTGCACATAATTTTAAAATAAAAAAAAAATCTTAAAGTGAAATACAATGAAAGAGGGGACGATATGGCCACACATCTGTGAACAGAGGGGCAGAATTCACCCAGGTGGGTGGATCTATGACAGCACCTATGCTGCCCACAGAGCCACCCAGCCCTATGCACCCCCTCACCCTATACTGAGGCTCCTCCACTACTTTAAAGTCTTCTTGCTTTTAGGTGACTTTTGGCTCACAGGTGACTCTGGGTGCAATCCAGAAGCCTTTATGGAAATAAACAGACTTAGGGAAGGCCAAGGATCAGTGTGGGCAGGGCCCAATTGTGCAGGCCCCTGCATCCACTCCTCTAGACCCTGCTCCTGCCTAATCAAGGCTGCTGCAAAGTGACCAGGAATAGTGTGCGGTACTGTGCAGGTTACAACCAGAACAACTGTGCACAGGGGCCCCAACTGTGACCTGGATGGCCCTAGAGGGTCCCCAACAAGGAGGCCCTGAGCTGTGAGCTGAGAATTGGAGAAAGCACAGGTAGAGGACTTCAGGGACAGGTGTGACATCTGTCAGAAGCAGTGGCTGGATGGTGGCTAGGGCAGGCTGAGAGGAAAGACAACACTCTGAGGACGGGAGTGCTGTGAAGACATGCCATCACTGTCTACACAGCCTTTGGATGCACCGAGAGCTGCTGTACTGCGCAGTGGGATGGCTGCAGTGGGCAATCTCACGTTTTATCTATTTTGTTTTACTGTGTGTGCGTGTGTGCGCGCGCGTGTGTGTGTGCAGATGCTTGTGTGTGTGTGTATGTGTGTGTGAGGGTGGAGATGCTTGTGTGTGCAAATGCGTATGGAGGCGTGTACATTCTCCTTTTTGTTTTTGAGACAGGGCTTACTGGCTAGTTGTATGTCAACTCAACCTAAGCTAAAGTCATCTGAGGGGAGGGAATCTTTTTTTGTTGTTGTTTGTTTGTTTTTTATCTATTTTTAATGAACAAACAAAAACAACTAGAACAAACCCCTATTGCCTCCCCCCTCCCCATGTCTGCCACCTCATCCTCTCCCACTTATCGGCCCTGTCATTCCCCTACATTGGGGCACAGAACCTTCACAGGGCCAAGGGCCTCTCGAGAGGAGGGAATCTTAATTAGGAAAATGTGTCTGTTAGATCAGGTCGTAGGCAAGCCTGTAAAGCATTTTTTTAGTTAGTGATTGTTGGGGGAGGACCCAGCCCATGCTGGGTGGTGCCATCCCTGAGCTAGGTAGTCCTGGGTTCTCTAAGAAAGCAGGCTGAGCAAGCCAAGAGGAGCAAGTCAGTAAGCAGCATTCCTCCATAGCCCCTGCCTCCAGTTCCCTGCCCTGCTTCAATTCCTTTCCTGATTTCCTTCAGTGACCAGTAATATGGAAGTGTAAGCCAAAGAAATCCTTTCCTCCCCCACTTGCTTCAGGTCATGGTGTTTCACCATAGCAATTAGTAACCCTAAGACACAGGGGTTCTCTGCGTAGCCCTGGCTGTCCTGGAACTCACTCTGTAGACCAGGCTGGCCTCGAACTCAGAGATCTTCTGAGTGCTGGGGATTAAAGGCCTGTACCTCCACACCCATGGTGTGGAGTCTTTTTGAGCACTCTCCACCTTACATTTTGGTGGGGTCTCTCACTTGAATCCTAAACTCACTAATTCTTTTATTGAGTTTGCTTCAGGGATCTCTGTTATCTGCACCTATGCTGGATTCCAGGTGGGCTGTCACACCTGCCTGGCACTCATGCACACAGGGACCCTGCCCTAGGAATCACACCTGCCTGGCACTCATGCACACAGGGACCCCGCTCCAGGAATCACACCTGCCTGGCACTCACATGCACACAAGGGGCTCCGCCCCAGGAATCACACCTGCCTGGCACTCATGCACACAGGGACCCCGCCCCAGGAATCACACTTGCTGGCACTCATGCACACAGGGACCCCGCCCCAGGAATCACACCTGCCTGGCACTCACATGCACACAAGGGGCCCCGCCCCAGGAATCACACTTGCGTGGCAAGTGCTGCCACCCACTGAGCCATCTTCCTAGACCCACCTTACTCATTTACTATTTATACCTATTTGCTTACTTATATTTTATTTTTATTTATTTATTTATTTTATTTTACGTACATTGGTGATTGGCCTGCCTGTATGTCTGTGAAGGTCCCAGAGCCCCTGGAATTGGAATCACAGAGAGTTACGAGCAGCCATGTAGGTGCTAGGCATCGAACCCAGGTCCTCTGGAAGAACACCCAGTGCTCTTTAACCACCAAGCCATCTCTCTAGGCCCTCTACTTATTTATTTTAAAGATTTATTTTTGTTTTATTTACTTCTACCAGTTCATGTGAGTGTATGGGTACCCTTGGAAGTCAGAAAGGAGCACAGGATAGCCTGCCTGGTGCTGGAGTTAAAGGTGGGTGTGAGCCACTCAGAGTAGCTGCTGGGAATTGAACTTGGGTCCTCTGTAGGAGCAGCGAGCACTCTTAACCAATGACCCATCTCTCCAGCTCCCATTTATTTATTTACTTTTGGGGCAGTCTCGTGTAGCCCACAATAACCTCAAACTTGCTCTGTCGTTATGTCTCCAGGATGACCTTGAACTTCTGACTCTCCTGCTTCCATCTCTGAGTGCTGATATTCCAAGTGGGCTCTATGTGGTGCTGGGGATGGAACCCAGAACCTCACAGGAGCCGGGCAACATTACCAACTCTCCAGTTACTGTTTTAGTTGAGGTGAAATTTATAGAACATAAAATCAGCCATCTTACTGTAGAGCATTTGGTGACATTTAGTGCGTTCGCAGTGTTCTGCGGCACCAGCTCCCTCAAGTTCCAAGCCCTTTCTTTCCCATAGCAGCTGTTTTGGGATTAAGTGCATTTGTATTTGAAAGACTTTAGCAGAGTGTGTGGAACAATACATACAAACGAAGCAGTGGCAACAATTAGCAGAACTGTGCTAGGTTGTGTGAGTGTGGCGGTAGTGATATTATTAATTTGTGTCCCTCGCTCTGGAGCAGGACGACTCTCTGTCCTCGCACGGGTACCCCTATTTCCTCAGACTTCCCTGTATCCAACATGTCACCCACTTTTCTCCTAGCGCAGTCGCATCTTCCCTAAGGTTTGGAGCAGAGGAGGTTGTAGTTTAATTGTGGTGTTGGAGAAAACACCAGATGACAGTGTTACAGTCACTGTGCTGGTCTTGGGGGAGACCACTAAAGTCCCCTCAATGAGTCAAGGAAGGATAAAATACCTGAGACCTGGGACAGAACAATAGCCTGTAGCTACTTGGGTTATCTTTTGCTGCCACTTTGTGGTCACACTGGGAATTTCATCTCCTATTTCTGTTCTTTATAACCTAGACAGCACTTAGCACAAGCTGTCTTCGAGGTCCGATAAGATCTTATCTGGGATGCTATGAGGATGGCAACAATATCAGGGCCATTTTCTTTGATCTTGCAGGGTGAAATGATAGGTTGAGAGGAGGGAGGGCTGATGCGAGTGAAGCTGGTCCCTGAGCATCCTGGAAAGACTGGCAGGGTTTGGATGCAGCTGAAGTTAGAAGAATGGACAAAAGCCTTGGGTGACCCTTTTCCTGATTATCTTCTCCGTACTTTTCTCCTACAATACCAAATAATAAGCATTGCCTTATTATTTTTAAGGTTTACTTTTATTATTTTAAATTATGTACATGTTTATGTTTATGGTAGCTGAGCGCTGGTACCTGTGGAGCTGGGGTTACAGGACATTGTGAACTGCTTGATCTGGGTGCTGGGAATCGAACTCCGCTCCTCTCGGAGACTAGTACCCGCTTTTTTATCTTCTGATCTGTCTCTCCTGCCTGCCTATTTTATTTAATGTCAGAGGGCCCGACTTTTAGTGGACTCTCTGTAAAGGCGTGAAGAGTGAATAAACAACGCAAACGGAAAGGTTTGGGCTGGACCCCTGAAGCCTTCAAGGCGAGATCAGGTGGAGAATGAGCTCAAGGCCAGGGGTCAGCTGGATGTGGCGGAGCCACCTCTGTAATCCCAGCACTCCAGAGGTTGGGGTAGTACAGCTGCGACTGGTCTACAGTGTGAATTCTGCCTCAAAACAAAACGAACCGGAAAAAAAAAGTTCAGGTGCAGTAGGTTGAAGAAGAGGTTACTCAGAGCGAGGTAGTTGTGGACGAGGGAAGTCGGGCTCTGTAACTTTGGGCAGGGGCAAATGAACGGGGTGGGTGGGGGGCGCGTCCTTGGGGGCTGGGTCCTCAAGGGGGAGGAGATTGGTCTGGGGGCGGAGCCTTTGTTGAGCCTGGGTGAGTGTGGACAGGGTCAATATGGGTGGGGCCTTCTCGAGCCACGGCCAATAGGGAGCAAGGGTAGGGCTGAAGGCGTGACCAAGACAGGGATGAATACAAAT
The DNA here is from genome assembly GCA_019843855.1 of Hylomyscus alleni. Lineage (NCBI taxonomy): Eukaryota > Metazoa > Chordata > Mammalia > Rodentia > Muridae > Hylomyscus > Hylomyscus alleni. The sequence continues at coordinate 3,376 of JADRCC010263888.1, read as the reverse complement.
AAGGGGCAGGCTTAAGACAGGGGGCAGAGTCTGGCCGGGGCGGGGTTGGGACCAGACCAATCGGGGAGCAAGATAATCTTGTGGGGGTGGTGCCAGGCCAGGCCAGGCTCTCCCGCTGTCCCGGGTCCTGGAGCTCTCCAGGCCGGGCAAGTCTCTCACCGCTCTGATCCCTCTTCTGCACTCCAGGCCACTGCTTGTGTGGGATTGACAAGAGGCTGGGGCAAGACTGAGGCTACTGAGCTCCTGAGTTCTGCGCACCAGGCAAGGCGCCTCCTGGTGACCTGGCGAGCTCAGCTCCCAGGTCAAGCAGGTGCAAGAGCACTGCGCTGTATCTCCAGCAGTTCTGAGGGTGAGCGGAGCAAGGGGGCCTGCGCCTGTAGGCGTGTTTGAATAGCGTTGTGTGGGTGCGCACTTGTGTGCACCTGGGGGAACAGAGTGCGCGTGTGTGGAGTTACTGCAGGGAGCTGAGTGCCTGTGCAAAGTTCTATGCTGCGTGTACAAGGGCTGTCCTGTGTGGGAGTGGGATGCAGGTGAAACGTACAGAAGGGTGCACGTGTCAGGCTATTATGGAGGAAAATGAAAGGGCAAGCACAAAAATACTGGGGGGTGGGGGGTGGACATAGGGCAGGATGTCCACAGCAAGTCATGGGGAGAATGTGTGAGGACAATCGTGGGAATGTAAGAATTGCAAATGTGTGTGCCTGCTTGAGTAGGTGGCATTGAGGGTGCCTCTGAACGAGTGGGGATGGGGATACGGCATGAAGTGTTGCTTGCTCTCAGAGGGCCGAGTGTGGGTTGGGGTGCTGAGTAATGGACAGGTACCTGGTCTGGGTGAGCTGATAATCCTATCAGTTTCTTCCTTTGAGGGCTGGGGCTGCCTGAGGCCATGCTCTGTGTGAAGGGAGCTGCCACCTCACCAGGAACTCTTAATTTCCAGCTTCTGTGCTCACTCTGTCTTGGTCGTTTCTGAGTTTGAACATGGTGCAAAAATACCAGTCTCCTGTCCGAGTATACAAGTATCCATTCGAGCTGGTCATGGCGGTGAGTGACCCCTGGTTCTTGGGCCCCTCTTGTGACTGGAGGTGAATGGTGGGAAAGAAAGAGGACATTTCATGCTATGAAATGAGGAAATTTTACTGAACTTTTCAGCTGCCCTGACTTCCTGACTTCTTTGCCTGACCACCCCCTCCCACCTGTCATGACTCTTGGAACCCTGCCGAGCGGATAAAATATGAGATCTAGAGCGAGAATATGTGCTGTAATCATTGCATTCAAAGACTGAAGCAGGAGAATCAGGAGTTCAAAGCCATCCTGGGCTACATAGAAACAAAAATAGGGGATGGAGATGCAGTCTTCCGGTATGAGTGTGTACATGAGTGTCTGCACTGGGGCAGCTGTGTGCCTAGGCATGACTGCAGATCCTTGGCCTTCTGGATCAGGGGTTTGCACTGAGGCCAGAGCTAGAGCCCACTTGGATTCCTTTCCTGGTTCTACCACTCTGCCTCCTGGAACTTTAGTTTCTCCTTGGAGAAATGGGGGCCGTGCTATGACACAGGCTTGTGATAGACAGTAATAAAAGTGACTGGTGTCCTTTTATTATGCCACACAATTGACACATAGTAGATACCTGTAACATATGGTATTCCCTGTTATCACACAAGGTCTAGAGCTGGTGGGGAGGCCCAGTGGTTACAGAGTGCTTACAGAGTGTGCAGAAGGCTCTGAGTTCCATGCCTAGCATACACACACACACACACACACACACACACACACACAC
>JADRCC010263873.1:1744-12499 GCA_019843855.1 Hylomyscus alleni | reverse complement strand
CACACACACACACACACACACACACACACACACACACACACTAAATTTTAAGAAAAGAATTAAAGTGAATATTATTTTCCTTTTTTTTTAACAGACAAGCAGTTGTCTAAAGCTTGCTACACGGTCATCTTTTTCTTAAGAACAACTTTTTGTTCATTTTGCTTTGCTTTGTTTGAGACAGGAACACTCACTGTAGCCCTAACTGTCCTGGAACTCGATATATAAACCAGGCTATCCTCAAACTCACAGAGATCTGCCTGCCTCTGCCTTCCCAGAGCTAGGATTAAAGGAATATACTGCCAGGCCCAGCAAGACCATCTTTTGTTGCTGTTGCTGTTGTTGTTTTGGGAGTCCCATGTCTAGTAGGCTAATCTTAAATTTGCTGGGGAACAGAAGTTTACCTGGACCCCCTGATCCTCCTGCCTCCACCTTCCAAGTGCTGTGATCACAGCTATGTGCCATCATCATTGCCTGGCTTACACAGTGCCTGGAATGGATCCCAGAGCTCTGAGCATGCTGGGCTAATGCTCTACCCACTGAGCTCCGCCTCCAGCTTTGTCTATAATTCTTGTCTTTCTCTAATCCACTCAAGCATGCTTATAAGATCAGTGACTCATGCTTCCACAAGCCTAGAGGAGCAGTACCCGGCGGCAGTTCCTCCTCTGTCCCTGATGCGTGTCCCTTTGACTGTCCAGAACATCATCGTGTGGCTCTGCCGTCTCACTGCCACATCTTCTAGCCTTCACCGTGGCTCCCTCATTCCTCACTCTGAGGTTCTCTGAGTGTGCTCTCATCAGTTATCCAGCCCCCTTCTCTTCTACAGGTGCTCTCTCAGAGTCCCCTCTGGTCCGACATCTTTAGATAAAGTAGACATTAACGGGTCCTCCAAAGTCCAGCTGCCTGGTATCCATCTGCCACTGAATCCCTAATGAGCTTTAATGTCTTGTCATGTCCAGTCATCAGCAGGCCACTGGCTCCTCCTGTAGGCTTCCTCCTATAAATGAACTGTGCTCCTCCTTCCAAGTACTCAGAGAGCTTCTCTCTCTCATGGAGACTTCTTTCTCCATGCTCACAGGCACCCCTCAGCATCTCTCAGACCCACCTCTAGAGCATATTTAGAATCTGCCATTCCCCACCCTATCCCATTGCTGCTACTCTGGTCCAGCCTTGTCCCCTCATATTGGTGTCAACTGGCCTCACATCTCTCCTCTTGCTGCCCTGTTTCTAAATCCACTCTGACCACCACAGCCCTATAACCTGTAAATGGATCCTGGCCCTCTCCGTGCAAAGCCTTCTGATGTCTTGTCATATAAGCTAAATAAGATAAAGCCTTTACAAGAACCTCACAGGACTCAGACGTCGGAGCCTACAGCTTTCTCCCGTCTTCTGCCCTCTTGCCGGCTCATGTTCTTCCAGCCATACTGGTTTTCCTGGCCCCAGGCTTTTCTAGCACTCTCTGGTCTTTCTCGTGAAGAACCTCTATCAACCTGACAGGAGGAATGCCTACCACCTTCTCAGAAGGCCTCAGCTACAGACCAAAGTGTGTTTCCACTGAAATTCACCCTGGGGAGATGGTGAGGCTCCTGGGATTACTTACAGAGCATGAGTGGGAGGTTAGTCCACATCCAGAAGCATCAGCGACCTCAAAGCAGCCACACTACAAAGTCTTCACCCAGTGTGGATGATGGCTTCCTCGTGGCCTCACAGGCCCTTTCAACTAAACTTCAGCAAAGTATATACTCTAGCACCTCCCAAGACTCCCAAGAACTGCATAATTAGGGCAGAATTGCATCTAAACGGCTGAGAGGAACAGCAGGACTTAGCTGGGGGCTCAGGGGTTCCTCATCAACCCTTCCTTCAGTGAGGAAATATCAAGAGTCAACAGCCCCACTCCTGATGGCCTCTTGCAGACAGGTAAAGCCGATCTGATGAAGATGGCATCTGTTCTGCTCCAAGGACTATGTTCTACCTCGTGGATCCATGACCACTTCCTTCCCCTTCAAGCCTCCAATGTCCTCTCTGTTTCAAACTACAGCTTCCTCCCAGCAATTTCTACCTGCCTCAAACTCCTTTGTCTACATAGCAGTAATGTCCATTAGACATTAGGAAGACCTCACTTAGGTCTTTATTGTTGGGTGTCTTCTCCATGAAGGCAGGGACCCATAACTTATGATCACATGATCAGTCTTAATTCTTAGATCAGGTCCTGGTCATAATTTGTATCTTGGCAAATATTTGATAGGTATATGAATTCTCAGACATCAGTGGAAACAGGTGACAATCTTTGGTTTCAAGTACCCAAGAACAGATAATGTGGTATCAAATTATTAATTTAAGGGTCTGGGAATGTGGCTCAGTTGACATAGTGCTTGCCTAGTTCTGCATAAAGGTTTAAGTTTGCTCCTTAGCACTGAACAATCCAAGTATGGTGCTGCGCACCTGTAATCCCAGAAGTTGGGAGGCCAAGGAAAGAGGATCGGGAGCTCAAAATTATCCTCAGCTCCATAGTGAGTTTGAAGCCAGGCTGGGATCTATGAGACCTATCTCAGAAAACAATAGTAATGATAGGTTTAAGGAAGCATTTTGTCAGGCCAGCTCTCCTCCATCAAATAAGAAGACGGACATGCATGGAGGGGAGTACAGAAGCAAGAACCAGAGAGGTGTGGTAGTTTCACACAAACTGTCCTAACTCTCTCTCCTCCATGAACTACAGGACTGGGTAATATATAGCTAGACAGATGTTGCCAGAGGGACTGTGCCAGGGCACTGGACAGGAAGCTAAGCTGCATGGCTATAATAAAAGAAAGAGTCCTTGGCACTTCCTGTAGACCGCAGAGTGGCATGGGACATTAAAGTGTCACACACTGCACAGCTAACCCTAAGCCTGCAGGTTAGGAAAGGAGGTAAGGAGGGTGGAAGGGAAAAAGAAAGGACAGAGAGAGACAGAGAGAGAAACCTGACCAGATTAGATTGTGGTGACTAAGTGTAGATGTCAGCAAACACAATCTGATCCATGTGTCCCAAAGTCAGAGCCCAGAGACGCCAGGGTGGACTTGTACTGGGAACCAGGCTGCCCTCCCAGGAGAAATAACAACATTAAGGAAGTCCAAACCAGAATTTAGCCACTACCCCCCACTCTAGGGTGTGGAGGGGAATAGTAAGCCCAAAGTGACTAAGTTTAAACTTAAAATGCCTAAGATTACCAGGGATTTTCTGCCATTAGGAAAAAATGAGAGCTCGAAAGGGGGATTAAGTTGACTTACAGAAAATAAAGTGATATTTTTAACACACATTCACGGATATGGCTTGAAAATATCATTCCTGCCATTACCCCAGCCTGGCTTCTGTTGGAGTCATCCTAAGCCCACTTCTCCCTTCACTTGCCAAGGAAGTTCCAGAATAAGTTAGCGCATCTTTGAGGTGAGCCTAGCAGGTCTCAGCCATGTGCCCCATACCCACACCCCCAGCAGCTGAGTCTCCAATGCTGACAGAAATTCCCTTCCCCCAAAGGGAGAGAACTAGTCCCCTGGCCTCCAGTGCCAAGCGTGCCCTTGACCTCACCTGGTAATAGCTAAGCACCAACTTTGGACCATAGAAAAGAGGAGGAAGAAACACAAAGACTGGTTTCTAGAGCATCACCTGAAGCTTGAAGCAGAAGTCTGGCCATGGCCTCTGTGTTGTTCCAGGTCCCAAGATTCAAGGCCATTCATCTTTCCACCAGCCAGAAAAGTCAGTCTGATCAAGGCATAGACTGAAGTCTCTTGGATTTCAACTATTAGTCAACCTTCAGTTGTTGAGCAGAGACAAGCAAGGAAGACATTCAGTCTAACAGGCACCCTAATCCTCCAAGACCTGAGTCAGCACGGAGTGGTCCAAACACACACTCCCCATCATCACCCCCCGTGCCTGATGCCTTTCATGACAATGGAAAGCAAAAGTGGCAGCGAAAATCCTAACTCTTCTTGCATGGTCAGGAAGTGGGAACTGGGAGTCGGGGCAGAACCTCCGATACTGGGGATGGAACCCAGAGCCCTGCACATGCTAAGTGCTCTAGTGCTGAACTACACTCACACACATACTTTTAGCTTACTTTTATTCTGAGACAGGGCCTCACTAAGTTGCCCAGGCGACTCTGGAACTATGGACACAGATTATCTCAAGCTCCGGAGTGGTTGGGATGACAGTGGTTGTGCCTCCTGCTGCAGCTCATGGACCGAGCGTCTCTCCCCAGGAAATCCACTTGAATAAAAGAGAAAAGCTATTGGCCAAGCTCATTCCCCACCAAGGCTATAAAGTTAAGCTGGAGGTCACTAAATAAAAGTGCAAGCTCTCTTCTAAGTGAAGCAGTGGGCTACTGTTTATGAGCTTAAGTAAGCATCCCAGACTGCACAGAAAGTTATTCCTCTCTTAGAGACACCAGGGAATCGTGAGGCTCTGTGTTGATGTCTGAGAAATATTCTGAGGCTGGTGTTGGTTACCATGATAACTGTTACTGTTGACAGTACCAACACCCACAGTGTTGATACCCAATTTTGCTAACTCGGGTGTGACATCTTCATAGCTCAAATGATGACAGGGTGTCAATTAATTTCCTGAGGTCAAAAAAAAAAAACCAAAACAGGGAAAATTTGCTCCTGATACAGAAGCACAAACACATGTAACATACATGTCCTTAGGCTAACAACCTAGATAAGACTTCAAAACTGCCTCACCCAGTGCACTAAACCACTCAATACCAACACCCCCCAAACCACACAGTTGGATGCTCACATCCGGCTACCAATGACTCAGAAGAACTCTATACGCTCCCAGCAAATAAACAAGTAAAAGACTGGACTTCCAGCCTCTTCTTGACACTTCCTGGATAGTAGCCTTCTTGTCTGTAGAAAGGTTCCTACAGCTAAAGGTTCCAGATGGCTAAAGGCCCTTTTAAGCTGAATCAGCAGAGGGTAAGGGAAGGAAATCTTTAGCTCAAGTGCTGAACTGTTTTTCAAGACCCAGTAAATATGTACACATGAGCTGCAGCAAAGACAGGGCCTGACCATGTGGCAGTCTCTTATAGAGATGGTCCCATATGAGCGGTGAGCCTCTGGGGAACCCAGGATTTCTAACCATATCCATATGAGATTACAGGGAACTGGACTTGCCAAGCACATAAGTATGACTCGGTGGGGTACCAAGGGTAACCCACATACCCCCACACACATACTCTTTAGGGACGCCTTCATGAGACTCGGGCTTCTGGCCACATAGGTGTGGGGCTGGAGGGAATCACGGCTGCTGGCCACATGGGTGAGAAAGCTGAGGGTACCAGGCTGCCAGCCACATGGATGAGGAATCTGGGAGAAGTTGGGGTTTCTGGCCACATACATGACGGGACTGAGGAAACCAAGGTTTCTGGACACATGGGTGAGAGGGCTAAGGGAACTGGGCTGTTAGCCATTTCCAGACTCAGAAGACTAAATTGGGCATTTGGCCTACAACTTGGCTCCCTGAGGATATCATGCAGAATGCCTGAGAGAATGGAATCTGAGAGAAAGAAGATTCCAGATGAGTCTTCAATCCTATGAAGAAAGCAATGCAACATCTCTAATTTGGAATCTCTGATGTTTCCAGAAGGGCCCAGGGGACATGGGAGCTTACCTAACCTTTGTTCTGCTTATGGGTACAGTTTTGCTTAGCAAGAGTTCCAGCATCTACTTAAGAGAAAAACTATTTTTTGAAGGCCTTCCCGGGACTGCAGAAGCATCCGCCAAACTACAGACACTAAGATTAGCCATCTTAAATTCAATTTAAAAGGGATTTGGGGGGAGTTTGCTCTGTGCCAAAGTCAACCCACTTTCTAGTTACCGTGTGCGTTTTCATACGCAAAATCACGTTAACTTTTCAAATCTTTGTCGAACTTGTTACTCGGTTCTGATTTCCTGTGCCTCAGCTCCTGTAGAGATGTGTCAAACAAGAGGTGAGGGATGAAGCTTCACCAAGAGCTCCCAGAGGAACCTTGTGTTCAGCAGAGGGCTGCATGATTTCCAAGTGCCCAGGCCAGGGACTAGGCCATTTGCAGGCCCAAGAAGAACAAGAAGGCATCATGCTAAATACTGGTATACACTTTCTGGCCAGTTGGTTGTCAGGGAAAGATGCTGGCATCCTTCTAAGAAGGAGAACCTTTTTCTATTGAGGGCAAGTAGGTCCTCCATGCCAGGGGAAATACCCCTTTGGGGAAGAGGGTGCTAGCACAGTGAGGGCTGGCTGGAAGGAGCTAGGACCGCCTCCTCCCTGATGGGGGCCTGGAGTCTGCCAGACATTTCACCCCAGGCTGTCCCCCCTGCAGTGTGCACTGAGGGAGGAGGGGTGCACCCCCGAGGAGACCACAGGAATGCCAAGCAGGGGAAAGGCGCCCCGAGCCAAAGGCTCCAGCAACCAGGATCCAATATCGGTGGGTGACTCCAGCCCCCGTAACAGGAGAGACCGTAAAGTATGTGCTGGGCTTCCCAACCCGCACACACAGCAAATAACCAATTACTCCAAATAGCTAACAGATTGCGGCTCCGACTTCCCTCCCCTCGCCCCCACCCCACCCATGCCTTCACTTGTCATTTGATGGGCAATTTGTATTTGCTTGGAGAAGATGAGAGAATGAGTCACAAGGAAGATCCAAATGACACCAAGGACAGACATCAGACACCTAAACAGAACTCACAGGAGTAAGGAGAGCGGGCTTCATCTGGACTATGGATAAAGGGGATATGGTTAATGGCAGGAGATTCTGCAATTTTCAAATGTCTGTAGTAGCCTGCATCCCCAATACCATGAGTACATGTCCTTAGGAAACCTACATCTATCTTCCTAAGCTGATAGATATAGGAATAAGGTAAAAACTATGAATGTGGAGGCTAGGGAGATGGCCAATCAGTAAAGTGCTTGTCTTATAGGCATGAAGATCTGAGTCCAATCCTTAGATTCCATGTAAGAAGCTGGACATGGTAGCATTCCTGTAATCCTAGTGCTGGTGGAGACAGAAGGACCTCTGGGGTTTGCTGATAGGCCAGACAAAGTTCAATGAGAGTCTTTGTCTCAAAAAGAAGATTGATGGAAAAAATGTCTGTCATGGACCTATGGCCTCCATATGACACATGCGCATGTGTGTGCGTGCACACACACACACACTAAACATGGTTAAAGTTGGCTCTCAATGTCAGAGGCGTGACCTCATAGCTTGTAGCTCGGAGACAGACTGCCTCTGGAAATGCTCCTTGCTTGTGAGCGACGCCCCGTAACTGATTGCTTTGGTCAAAAAAACTTCTACTTCAAAGTCTTGGGATAAATTACTGTCTAGATTCATGAAGCACAATAAGGCATTCTCTCCACATTTGGAATAGAGGGAATTCAGGCTGTCCCTGGAGAAAGTGACCTTGATCTAAATGAGTGCTAGGTCAGGACAAGGAGAGGAAAAATCACCTCAATAGGAAAGAATGTCCTCTCATAGAGGACTTACTGCTAAGTGAGAAGAATGTGGGGGTTGAAAATGAGAGAAGCACGTGAGCGATCCTGAAGGAGTGGAGAAAGAAGTCAGCCTTGAATACTGACCCTGTTTATACACGCATCGTCAGGGAAGCGAGGCTCCAAGCAATAAAGCTGTCCCCACTTTTGAAGAGAGATGTGCCTGTCATTCTTGGTCGGCTACCATTAAGTTTCTTGCCTACTCCTAAGCACAAGTTGCTTCTCTACTTGCTGAGCCTACAGGGAGACCATGAGCTAGACCAGTATCCAGTCTCTTGATCCAAAAGCCACTGTTGTCTCTGCAAAGGCAAGCTGGCATTCTTCATGTAAATGCTTGGACATCACAGACTTTAGAGTCTACTCAGCAACACTGTAGGAAGTTTCCCCAAGTAATACCCCTGCCCAGGTGGCCTAGTGCAGAAGGTCAGTCCCGCTTTAGTTAGAAAACTCTTCCACTGGGATGCAAAAGCAAGTACCCATGGCTCTGACTTTGCTTGATACTGCTGGCTGCCACAGGGTACACAGTAGTCTTCAGCTCACAGAAAAGCCTGTGGTAGGTGCTTGTGGTTCTGGGTTCCTCTTCATTTCTCCCAGCCTGTTAGACTCCCAACTGGCAAAGTAAAAGTCTAGCAACTCTAAAACCATCTCTGTCTTTCTTTGATCTGAAATGGCTTAAATATATTTAAAAAAAAAAAAAAAAAAAAAAAGGTCTGTGCATTCACAGGCAGAACTTTCCTTAGGTTCTGTCTTCCAGTGCTTGACAAGTAAGAATGCCCCCCTGTAAGGCCAAGCAGATGACAGAAAGATGACCTTGGGGGTCAAAAGAAGGAAACAATCTGAGGGATGAAAAAAAAAAATGTTTCTCCCAGCCAAAGAGCTGAGGTTAAACCAGAAGAAACGCTATGGCTTTGTTCGTGTTCGTAGGAAGACTGGAGAAGATGCCACAGACAGGAAATCAGAGTATGGGGTCCTGAAGGAGATATAACCTGCTTGATGGAAAACAGGGCTGTCAGACTTAAAACTGAAACAGATTTTAATTTCCAACTAAAGGACAAACTAGACAACCAGCGAAATCTTCCCAGAAAGTACATCACACCAACAGACATCTTTTAAAACTTTTTGGTTCACTCTGGAGATGATGAGGGCATAAGGAAAATCTTCCACAGCAAACAAGAAAGGAAAAATCTGGAGACACGAGGAGCCAAATGCATACTGACTATGGGACCCCAAAAGCCACGGCTGAACATTTAGTTTTAGTGAATCTGGGTTTGTAGTGTCTCCAGACTCCGGGTAAAAGTAAACACACATCGTCTCTGGAAGAATGTGACTTCCATCCAGGCCTCAAAGAATTCTCAGATAAAGTTCCAAAGAGCATGAGTTCACAATCAAAAAAATAGTGAACACATGAGGAACAGGCAAGCGCCAGCAAGGGCGAACCAACTGCAGAAGCAGACCCGTGAGAACAGAAAGCAGAAGTGTCAGAAATACCATGTGAACCAAAGGACTCTCCAGGAAACAAAAGGCAGACAGAGACCTTCAAAACTAAACAGACTGAAGAAGAAAGAACATCCAAAAATAAAAAATGTAAGCCTCGGATGACAAACTGAATAAACCGGGTTAAATATCAGATCAGAAGCGAGTAACATTAAGTAAATAGAAGATGCATCTTCAGGAATCAACATAAGGATAACATCAAGAAACGAACATCGGTACTGGGAAGGTGGCTCAGCAGTTAGGAACTGACTCTGTTCTTAACAGAGGACCCCAGTTCAGTTTCCAGCACAATAATCCAGACCTCCCAAATCAGGGGGATCCCAATCCCTCTGGCCTTTTTGGGCACCAGCACTGCCATGCACATAACATACACAGGTACATATATTTTAAAAATACAATAAATCATTTTTTAAAAATGTATTCCCAAGGCTGAAGATATGCTCAGCAGTTAAGATATGCTTGCAGCTCTTCCAGAGGACCCAAGTTTGGTTCCCAGCACCCACATGAGATGGCTCGAAATTACCTATAACCCCAGTGCCCACTCTTCTGCCTCTGTGGACACTTGCATGCATACGGATACACACACATGCACATACATAAGTACTTTTTAAAGAACTTTTAAAAAGAAAAAAATTAACAGAGTAAGGCCCAGTTTCTGCAGGACTCTGGGTGGTGATAAACTGAAGAAACTTAGGCCCTTACCATGACCATGCATAATTTGCATATAACCTACACATATCCTCCTGCATGCTGTCAATCACCTCTAGATTACTTGTGGTGCTCAGTGTGAAGCAAATGCATCGAGTGGGGGAAGTGCCTGTGTGTGTTTGCCATGGACACGATCATCTTTTAAATATTCTCAACCTGTGTTATTTGTACCTGTGAATGCAGAAGCCACAGGTGAAGTGTCAGATGTAACATGCAACTTCAGTTGGCACGGAGGTTGGAGATAGCCGATGGTGTGTCCCCTCAGAGCTCCAGAGGGAATGTTGGGGGGGGGGATAGAAATAGTATTTGAAGAGATGACAACTGAGAACTACCCAAAACAAGTGAAAATGGAAAAGTCTTCAGAGTTAGAAATGACAGGGTCGCAGTTGATGCCAGAGACGGTGTTGACAGAAATAACGTCGGTGAAATGGAGTCCTCAAAATGGGGTGAAATAAAAGCATCTTCAGACACTTAGGAAGTGGAAAAGCCTAAAATAAACTGGCTCCCACATAAGAGTTTCAACAGATTCTACTTAAAGAAAAAGTAAAATGGGAGGGCTTAGGCTGCCACACCGAGGGATGGTAAATGTGAACTTAGGTTCAAAAAGACAGATTACTCAATAAAATAAAAGCAGGCTTAAATGCAGTTACAAGATGGAACTAAAATGCCCAAAGGAGCTGTGAAACTCTTGAGAGAGCCGTCTAAATTCGTAATCAGACTCTGGAGAAGCTGTACATGTGAACTGCATTTAGGCTTCACTACGTCAGAGATGCAGCTACAATTAAAATAAGGTGGATGTGGTGCACACTTGTAATCCCTTTATTCAGGAGATTGTGGCAGGAAAATCTTAAGCTAGGGCTAACCTGGGTAACCTAGTGAGAGCCTGTCCTAAACAACAAATAGAAAGAACTCTACACCAGACAGACACTACAGGAGTAAACACAACTTTACAAGGGCAAGTGAGAGGGGACATGGAAGAAAGGAGGAGAGATACTTACATTTTGAAGGGGAGAGAGAGACAGAGGGGAGTGTGTGTGTGTGTGTGTGTGTGTG
>JADRCC010263866.1:0-12910 GCA_019843855.1 Hylomyscus alleni | reverse complement strand
TTTGTGGGGTGGATTCATTTTTTAAATATTCTAGCAACATAGGAGATCTAGACACATCTATGGGCTTACCTGTAAAAGATTATCTAGATTATGTTAATTCAGGTGAGAGACTCATCCTAAAAGTGACCAGGCTGTTGTTAGTGTTTGTATCCCAAACTAAACAAAAGGAGAAAGTGAGCTGCATATTAATTAGCTTTTATCTTTCTCTCCTTCATGACTGTGGATCAATGTGACCAGTTTCCTCAAGTTCTTACTACCATGACTTCCCCCCCATGGAGGACTGTACTCCTGAACTGTGAGCTAAAACTAAACTCTATCTTCAAGCAGATTTTGTCAGGTGCTTTGTCTCAGCTATATGGAAAGCAATTAACATACCTTACTTTTTCAAGGCCAGGACTTGAGGAGCCTACCAATGAAGAAGTGGAAATAGATTTCTAGACATTTTATTTGCATTCTCAAATAAGTTACTTAGCAAATTACTTATATCTCCAAAAGAAATGAAATGATGAAAATCAGAATATATTAGAAAAAAGGAATAGTTTCTGTAAAATTTGTAGCAAGTCAACACATATAACTGATATTAGAGTTAATTAACAATAACTACTAAGACCAAGTTTCTCAGGCCTTATTGTTTTAAATTGTCAATGTATTGTTTAATGATGCCAGAGGGTTTTTTTTTTTTCCAATCAGGGAAGCCATTTTACTCATTTATGGGAGATTCTGTTTGTTCTATTACTTCCTTTTTTGTTTAAAGCATTAGATCTGTTAAGCACAACATCTTACAGAACAGGCTTTTGCTTCTAAAATAAATTTAACAGAAAGATATATTTCATGAAACAATAATGTCTTTAACCTTGAGAAACTGATCTAAATATCTGGTTCTTCAGTGCCTCAGGGATTACTTTACAGCTGCCTTTAATAAGCCACTTAGCAAGGTGTTTTACAAGTATTTTTCCCTGTATCAGATTTATTTTATTTTATTTTATTTTATTGGTTTTTCGAAACAGGGTTTTTCTGGGTCACCCTGGCTGTCCTGGAACTCACTCTGTAGCCCAGGCTGGCCTCAAACTCAGAAATCCGCCTGCCTCTGCCTCCCAAGTGTTGGGATTAAAGGCATGGGCCTACTTGGCTATGAAGACACTTTGCTGAAAAAGGAAAAGCGATGTCTGAATAGTCAGTAGCTTCAATCAGTCATTACTCACGCCCAGTGGGCATTCCTAAACTCTTTAATTGAAAACAAATTATGCAAGCCCACTTAATAATGATCAAAACTTACCACAATAGCTCTAAAGTAGGAAGAACCAAATTTATCTGTGCAATTAAAAGTAAACTTTTGTGGCATCCTCACTTGGGCCCTTGGGAGGGAGAAGAAAGCAATCACAGGTAGGGGAGGAAGGGAGGGATCTGGGTGGGAAAGGGGACAGAGAGGGGAAGAGAGGAACGTGATCAGGTAGTGGGTGGGAGGAACAGGACGGAAGTGCTGAGGGTCAGCAGAAAGAATGGAAACAGACAACCTTGGGAGGTAGGAGATGGGGAGACCCTCCAGAATGTACCAGAGACCTAGGAGGAGAGAGACTCTCGGGGGACTTTAGATGAAATGCCCTACAGTGGGCAGAGTCCACCTCCAGTAGAAAGATAGGGCATCAAGTGGAGGGATGGGTTTGCCATCCCACAGTCAAAAACTCTGATCCAGAATTGTTCCTGTCTGAAAGAACTGCAGAGACAAAAACAGAGAAGAGCTTGAGGAAAAGAAGGTTCAGTGATAGGCCCAAATTGGGATCCAACTCAGGGGGAGTCCCCAAGGCCTGACACTATTACTGATGCTATGGTGTGCTTACAAGGAGAGGCCTATCATGGCTGCCCTCTGAAAGGCCCAACAAGTAGCTGAAAGAGTCAAATGCAAACATTTACACCCAATCAATGGACAGAAAGAAGCTGATGACCCCTGTGGTTGAACTAGGGAAAAGCCAAAAGAAGCTGAGGAGGAGGGTGACTCTAGAGAAAGACAAGCAGTCTCAACTGTCCAGGACCCCCAAGATCTCTGACACTGAGCCACCAATCAGACAGCATATACCAGCTGATATGAGGCCCCTGACACATATACAGCAGAGGACTGTGGGGTCTGGACTCAGTTAGAGAAGATGCACCTAACACTCAAGAGATTTGGAGCCCCAGGGAGTGGGGAGATGTGGGGGAGTTGGGGTTGTGTGTGAGGACATCCTCTTAGAGATAGGGGAAGGAGGTGTGGGATGTAGAACAGTCCAAGGGTGGAACAGGAAGGGGATAAAGTCTTGTCTGTTAAAAAAAAAAAAGAATAAATTTTTTAAAAAAGAATAAAGTGTTAAGATGCAAAAAAGAAAGTTAACATTTGAGACATTAAAGTATGTTCCTGGGTCTGTAATATCTTGCTCTTTGTCTAAGAAATTTATTTTCTAGACAATTGCTTCTATAGGGAACATTCAGGGCTGCAGGGAACAATCTTCCAGAATCTTACTGTTATTTAGTCACTACTGCCAGCCATTAAATAACAGGTGGCAAGGTATTAAATACAGAAGTTGTCCTGTGCAGTCACTCGGTAGAAGCAATGGTCCTCAGGATGGACAGGAAAAGATGATACATCAATTAATATAAAACTAAAGTGTCTTTCATCATTTCAGAGTTCAAATATGCTATTTGAACTTATCTATTAAGCTATAAAAACCTGTTCCATGAGCCAAAAAGCAAAAATCACCAATACACACTATCACACTGTATCTATACACATGACATTCTGAAGGTCCATTATTACATTTGGTATAATTATCACAAGATACGGAGAGAAAAGTAAGCCTATGATAACATTAAAAAACAAAACTAATATCATCTAGAAGAAAAAAATCCCAAGAAGTATAATGGAAATAATAAGCATGCTTGTTTTGAATTGACTTTGTTTTTATTTGGTATTAATAATTTTCTAGTAACTTTATATATGTTTGGTGTTTTGTTTAATGTTTCCAGCCTACCAGTGCTTTGGATACTATAAATATTTCCTGAAAATACTATACTTATATCCAAGATATTCCAATAAAGAATATTTGGAATCATGTTGTAAAGGGTTTTACTTAAACACAAACTTTAGTACAACAAAATATTGCTTGGCCGATATTATGCCCCTGTGGAGGAGCCTCAAGAATCACAAAGGAAAAAATGAGCACTAGCCCTCATCTCATTTCATGGGTCATGTCCTATTGCTACAAAATGTGAGGTTCCATGATACCAGATAGCCTAAAATCCAATTGCCTTAGGGCAAAGTAAAGAAAAATCAAGAAATAGACCCAGAGATCTCATTGACCAAAAGGCATCTTTCTATTACAGAAGTCAAGTGATATCTCAGACTAAACATTTCGAAATTTACAGAATTTCAAATGTATATCTGCAATTCTCCTACCTCCAACTCTGTATTTGTGTCTTTCAGCAAGACTTGTAAGAACGGTTTGTGGTCTCCATCAACTGAAGGTGGCTTTTTCTTGGTGATTTTAGCTCCTGGAATCAGATAACCTCTGGTATCCACTCATGAATACTAAAGTTTCAAGATGTCATTAACTACTGTACAGATATTTTTCTGTTTAGATGAATCAGAATACACTCCACATTAGAAGATTAACAAAGAAGTCAGAAAAGAAGTTATGAAATTAATTAATATTTGTTTATTAATGTGAAATCTATCTAAAATATTAATAATCATAATCAGCATAATTATTTTAAAGGCTTGTCATAGAAAGTAGTCTATGGGTACAGGATCTCATTTACAGAGAAACTACAAAATAACTAAGTAACATAATTTAAGTCATGGTAGAGTAATACTCAAGGCAATGTGTAGTTTCTTTCATCCTCAGAACACAGTTTACATGATTTGACATCTCAGAGTATTGGATTGACTCAATTTACCATTTTTTTTTACTTGAGTGAGTGACTTTATTCTCAGCCCACAGAGAACAGGTTGCGTTCATTTAAGAAATGGTGTATGTATTAAGATGATCTTTCCATAAAGTCATTCACCAACTGTTTCAGTGAACAATGGTTCTGCTTGGAGGGTGTCACAGACATTAGGTGTGGGTAAGAATCTGGTTCATTAGCTGTGATGATTTGGAAAAGCATTCATCTCAAAGAAAGAGTAACTTATAAAGTCCTCTTCTTCAAACTTGATACAAGAGCTACAAATGTCAAGCAAAGCATTCAGTCTCACTCTTTGTTGTTCTCTTACAAGCAACCTCGCTAGTTAATTGTCTATGTTTCTTTTGTGTATATAAATACTTTAGAAATATATAAGCTGTTCTGAAAACCATAGTATAGTGTAAAAACATGAAATAAAACATACTACTAAAAGAGAGGCTGAGATAGGAGAAGCAAGATTTTAAGACCCTTATGTTGTACACAGCCAGACAGTGTCACAAACAAGCCAAAAGTGTATATAGATTGTACAATATTGGACCTATTTCTCCAATTACAAAATTAGAGAGAACATTAGATGACAACAAATTTCTAATTCCTCGTGTTTTTGGATTTCAATCGATTAGGATATGTTGGTAATATTCATTTTCATATTAAGATATTAAGAAAAGGTAATTGTCACTTCCTGTTGTTTTTGTTGTAAGAGGTGGAATTAGATTTGTGTGGATTTGTTGAAAGATTACTTTCTTGCTTCTTCTAGGGTGTAGTTTTGCTCCTTATGTTGATGCTTTCCATCTATTATCCTTTGTAAGGCTGGATTTGTGGAAAGATATTGTGTAAATTTTGTTTTGTCATGGAATATCTTGTTTTCTCCATCTATGGTAATTGAGAGTTTTGCTGAGTATAGTAGCCTGGGCTGGCATTTGTGTTCTTGTAGGGTCTGTATGACATCTGCCCAGGATCTTCTAGCTTTCATAGTCTCTGGTGAGAAGTCTGGTGTAATTCTGATAGGCCTGCCTTTATATGTTACTTGACCTTTTTCCCTTACTGCTTTTAAAATTCTTTGTTTGTTTAGTGCATTTTGTATTCTTATTATTATGTGTCGGGAGGAATTTCTTTTCTGGTCCAGTCTATTTGGAGTTCTGCAGGAGTTCATGGGCATCTCTTTCTTTATGTTAGGGAAGTTTTCTTCCATAATTTTATTGAAGATATTTACTGGCCCATTATATTGGGAGTCCTCACTCTATTTATACCTATTATCCTTAGGTTTGGTCTTCTCATTGCATCCTGGATTTCCTGGATGTTTTGGGTTAGGATCTTTTTGCATTTTGAATTTTCTTTGACTGTTGTGTCAATGTTTTCTATGGTGTGTTCTACCCCTGAGAGTCTCTCTTCTATCTCTTGTATTCTGGTGGTAATGCTTGCATCTATGACTCCTGATTTCTTTCCTAGGTTTTGTATCTCCAGGGTTGTCTCTCTTTCTGATTTCTTTATTGTTCCTATTTCCATTTTTAGATTCTGGATGGTTTTGCTCATTTCCTTCACCTGTTTGATTGTGTTTTCCTGTAGTTCTTGAAGGGATTTTTGTGTTTCCTCTTGAAGGGGTTCTAGCTGTTTACCTGTGTTCTCCTGTATTTCTTTGAGGGTGCTATTTATGTCTTTCTTAAAGTCCTGTATCATCACCATGAGAAGTGATTTTATATCTGAATCTTTCTTTTCTGGTGGATTGGTATGTCCAGAACTTGCTATGGTGGGAGAATTGGGTAATGATGATGCCAAGTGACCTTGGTTTGTGTTGTTTATTTTCTTATGCTTGCTCCCCACCATCTGGGTATCTCTAGTACTATGTGCCCTTGCTAAATCTGACTGGAGCCTGTCCTTCCTGTGATTCTGGTTGTGTCAGAAATCCTCAGAGTCAAACTGTCTCTGTGATCCTGTGATTCTGGGATCCTGTGATCCCTGGTCAGGAAGGAAGAAGAACCATTGGGCTGGTGGAGTTCCTGTGTGCCTGGTCCCTCTGGTCTCAGTTACTCCCGGTGGTGGGACAGATGTTGGTTCCTCCTCACCTCTGGTCCTGGGTGTGCCAGAGCGCCTGGGAGTGGAGCTTCCTCTGGGTGTTGTGGGACTGACTGTGGAGCTTGAGCCCAATGTCTGCTCAGGCCACCAACCCAGCCAATTTACCATTTCTTAGCTTTGACAAACACAAGTTGGTATTGCCTGGTGGAGATATAGTAAGTGCTGTTCTGATAAAAGAAATGATGCCCTCAAAATGGCAATACTCATTCCCTGAGCATACAATCCAAAGTTTGTATGTGCACTCAGTAGAGCCCAGGATTTAGTTAATCAAAGGAAGAGATATCCCAGGGATACAATTTGGGGCATTAGCAGAGGGAAAGACCAGGGCTATAGTTAAAAAAAATTGTTTCTCTCCTTTTTTTGATTTAGGTAATTATGTTACAAAGGCTAAGCTGTGGTAGAGAATCCTGAAGATACCTAGGGACCTATGGGTGAGTAGAATACTGAGATCTTGCAATCTCTACAACTTTAAAAATCACCTGTAAAGAGTACCCTGAAAAACAGAAACAGAAGTTCAGTGTTTCAAAGACAGAAACGTCAAAAACATGAAACCAAGAAGTATGTGCATGTCTTAATGCTAAAATTTGATCTTCATTAAAATTCAAAGACTTTTGACTAGCATTGATTTTGTGTCAGCTTTTACCTTGCCCATGGTGTCACAGGGATTCTGATAAAATGACTAACTCTCACAGGTCTCCTGTTTTCTGCTTGCTTTTCTTGTTATGAAAGACATAAGACAAGAGACATTGATTAGGGAATTGAAGTTCTCCCAAGAAAGATGAGCATGTCGACAAAAATACCACCAGTTCCCCGGCACGCAGGTCAAGCATTCCTTAATCTCACTTTTTTCAAGGGATTGCCTGATGAGTCAATATTTCCTGCTCTGGGAATCAGACCTGTTGAAATTTTGAGACAAAGGGACAGAGAGAATCAAAGAACCGCAGTGCCTCCCACAGACACACAGAGTCATTCCTGCCTGTATCTTCAACACCACATGAACTATATTTTGAGTTTGCTGTCTGACATTTAAAGAGGACAAGAAAGACATACATAGGTAATGAGGCAAAAGGTCATAAAAAGATGAGTGTCTTTCCCCATTTCATTAAGAAATTGGTCTGACAAAAGAGTGCACTTTGGATGCAAAATTAAATATGAATTAAATGAGTATACTTCACATTTGTCACAGCATTTGCAACAAGATCTGGAATACTCAGTGTGTATATTAGATTTATCTTTCACTGTAAAGTTCCCTGACAATACTACCCACTTGTTTTCACCATATGAAGCTGCACATTATTTAGAGTTGGTATATAAACACTGACAACTGTGTGTGCCTCCTCTACATTATTTGCCTTAATAACAAAAGGCACTGCTGTTGTCAAATGCCTGATATTTCTTACAAACAATATGGGCACTGGACATGGAAACAGCCCCTTCATCTTTGACATAACCTTTTACTGAAAGTATCTCATTGCTATGTCATCGAAGCAAGTTCTTAAGATTACATGGTCTGCCAATTCAGTAATAAAGGGAACTTTTCATATGCACAAACACACACAAGCCCCCATTTCCTCCTCCTCAGCTCACCATGGAAACCCTGAGAGTGTTCGCATTCCTCTTACTTCTCAGTAACTACGTTGTCAGAATCTACTTGTAGATGCAAACATATTGAAGCACAGTTAATATAGCTGCAAGTACTTAAGTAGCCAGACATTCAGGCCAGTGGCTTACATCTGAGATAACTTACATGTGTTCATTCACACACAGAAATACTACAAGTGCATATTTGGCCGTGAGTATACAGACAGTAAGAATGGAAAGTGTCATTTATACTTGAAAAGCAAATTTATAATGTGGCATAGTTCCAAGAATTTGGACTTTCTTAATATTTTCTCACATTAAAACAAAATGGAACAAGCTCATAAGCACCTGGAGAAGGTGCTTAAAATGCCATCACCAGCTGTAATTACATGGAAAATTCAATTACCACAGCTATAGAATCAAGACTGTTGCATACAATTGTATTAGATAATGGCCATGTTGATCATAAAATATATAGCAGGACAACCAATACACTTAATGGTGGGTTGTGTTCAACTTACATGAACAATGTGTCTTGGTTACGGTTTCTATTGATGTTATAAAATACCATGACAAAACTTCAAATTGGGGAAGAAAGGCATACACTTACAGATCATAGTCCATCACTGGAGGAAGTTAGAAAAAGAACTCAACCACTCAAGCAGTGCTGGAACCTGGAGGAAGGAAATGATGCGGAGACCATTGGAGGGCTGTTGCTTACTGGCTTGCTTCCCATGGCTTGCTCAGCCTGCTTTCTTTTTTTTCCTTTTTTTAAGATTTATTTATTTATTTTATGTGAGTACACCATTGCTGTCTTCATACACACCAGAAGAGGGTAACTGAACCCATTACAGATGGTTGTGAGCAACCATGTGGTTGCTGGGAATTGAACTCAGGACCTCTGGAAGAGAGAGCAGTCAGTGCTCTTAACCGCTCAGCCATCTCTGCAGCCCCTCAGCCTGCTTTCTTATAGAACCCAGGACAATCATCCCAGAAATGGCACTGCCCACAATGGGCTGGACCCTCCCTCACTGATCACTAACTGAGAAAATGCCTTTCAGCTGGATCTCATGGAGGCATTTTCTCAACTGATGCTCCTTCTTCTCTGAAGACTCTAACTTGTGTCAAGTTGACACAAAACCAGAGAGTTCAGAAAGCTCTGAAGAGCAGTTAGAATTTAATGAGTAATGGATACAAATTAACAAATAATGGAGATGAACACTAACAAATAAGTTTCACTGAAATAATAGCATTTCAGAGTTCTCCAGCTTACTGACTTTAAATAAATAGAAATTAGCATACTTATATAAGCATGAAGGAAATTATAAATATAATGATAGAACAATATAATAATATAATGATAGAACAATGGTGTCTTTTTATGCCTGTGTAGACTGGCTGAAGATCCTCTATATACACTGAGATGTTTCTAAACCGTTCTACATGCAATGAATATGTTTCTACCGCATTAGAGTTAGTGAGAGTAAGGGAACTCCTTGTGACATTTGTCATAGAAATTACATCAACTGCACTAAATTATGGTTCTTTCTTACATAGGTGGAGAAATGACAGATGTAAGGCTATCTGCAAGCCTACTATATAGTCTGTAGCCATGAAAGAAATGGAGGAGAGCAGGAATAAATAACAAGTTCATCATTTTGAGGCACACAGAGACTTCTGAGGCTACGCTTTGTATGATAATCTGCCATCTCATGGGAGCCACCTCAAAAAGATTGACTGCTGCCACAGACAGGTTCGGTAATGAAAACAACAGAGGGTATTTGTTTTTAAATGCTATTTGTTTTTCATCCATAGTACTTGTACAATGCAAATAGACACCACCTTGTCTTGATGCAAACAAAATCCCCAGACAGTAACAATAGGCATACTTCCTGATTGGACAATGGCCTCAGAGCCTGTAACTCTTTATTTCTGAAATATCTGCATAATGATATAAAAAGAAATGGATATGTTTTTCTGATTGCATAAATTTAAATATTTAATAGCATATCTAACTTAAATACTAGTTGGTTTACTATTTCATTGTTATATTTGAAATAAATATATTATTGCACAAACCATAATAGTACCCTATACTCAGTAATGTATACAATGTGATTAGTTGAGACCCCTATGTTCATAGCCCTATGAAAGTGCCATCTGTGTCAGTGATAGAGACATATTCATTACATCTACTAGTATCTTTGGAGTCCTTGATCCTCTTTTTATATTCTTCATAGTGTTGAGCATCAATAATCATGGAGTCTCTCTGTAAAACTCTCTCTTCTGTTTCTCATAACTAGATATTATCTAAGCTCTTCTCTTCAAATCCTTCCTTTCGGCCTCTTTTTTTAGCTGTTTTCTCTCTCAGAAATTTCATTGGGAATTTCATAATTTCTATGGGTTTTCCTCCATGGATATAGCTTTTGAATATATAACTCAGACTCTAAACTAATAACCTTCCCCAATATTTATAGCCTCTAATTGAAGATGTTTTCATGAGAGTAAGGAACAATTCAACAATGTGAAGTGTCTTGATGTCCTACACTAGATTTTATTATAGTGATGCTTGATTTCTGGCATCAATAATTATCCAAACCTATCATCTAATTTCTACCATTAACCTTCTTCTGATTTGTGTCTGTATCTGTAATCTTCATCTTGTCTTTCTCTTCATCCTTGATACTATATTTATCTAATCCCAGCATCTCCCTAAAGCTTTGCTTTGTCTCTAGATAGTTTACTTGCCTTCACTATTAGCTGTTAGTTTGTTCTCCATTATACTCTGGCTATATTATATACTTGCCTACAATACTATATTGGCTCTTCTTCCTTCAAGTATTATTAAATTTTATGTCTATGTATGTTTTGTTTATATGTCTATGTATGTACCATTCAACTGCCTAATAAACAGAGGCCAGAAAGGACATTGGATTACCCAGGACTGAGGATACAGAGGGTTGTGAGTCATGACGTGGATTTTTTTTATATCAAATCTAGGTTACTTGGATTAGTAGCAAGTGCTTTCAATTACTAAGACAACTCTCCAAACTTCTGAACTGGTTTCTCACATAAATAAAAGCTAGCCTTAGTAGTACGGCTCACTTGATCTTTCCCAACTCAACTATTCTCACTCTGCAGTCTCTCAACTCTCCATAAAGCACTACACAATGGACCAACTCTAGACATGTCTACTTGCCAGGAGTTTAAAACAATGCTTTATTGCTTATTGCCAGGGAAACTTTTTTCTTTTCTCTGAAACAGTTTTGATGACTTTACTTTTGAGATTATAATGTAATTACATTTCTCCCTTTGCTTTTCTCACCATATAGCTCTCCCCATTACCCTTCAAATTCATTTTCTCTTCTTTTTTACTAATATTGCAGTAGTATATGTATATACATGTACACATACATATATACATATGCATATACATACACACATATATTATATATTATTATATATTATTATATATCATTATATATCAGTGTGGGTGTGTGTGTCCTGATCAGTTCATATATATGTTATTTGTATGAATGTTCTTAAGTTTGTTAGGTACTATACAACCCATTTGTGTGTTCTTCTTTGCAGAAGACCACCTCTCCAGCTACCGATTGTCTCAGTTGCTTATAGCTCTTAGTGTAGGGTTGAGACCTTGTGAGTTATTCCACACCCTTTTTAAATCTTATCTTTTGATAAGTTTGGGCCATTCTATTGATGAGACTGTGTGGGTATAGCTTCTAACATTACAAAAAGACAACCTCACAGCAAATACTCTGATCCTCTTGCTCCTAAAATCATTCCACTTCTTAGTCCCCAATGTTTCCTGACTCTTTGGTGGACCTTGGCCTCACACTCTGCATTTTATTTATTGTGGATTTCTCTAGTAATATCCTTCTATTGCAAAGAGAAGTTTCCTTGGTGAGGGATCAGAACTACACTCAGCTGAGAGTGTAAGGGTGAGTGTTTACAGATTGCTAATAGGGAATACAATGCTTATTATAAATTAGCAATTGAAGATGCATGTCAAGTAACTATGAATCCACTAGTACTAAGTAGTTAGCTAAGTTTCTAGTACCAGACATTGTTTTCCTCTTGTTGAGTGGTCTTAAATCCAATTAAAGAGCTGTCAATTGATGCCAAAATATGTGCCACTAAGGCATCATTATTGTGCCATTGATGTGTTTAATACATATCACAAGTAAATAGTTTTATTGGTTACCTCCTTTTGGAAATTTTCTACTACTGTGAAAGTCAGTCCTCAGGGAGGGAGAATTCAGATAATTTTCCACTCAGGGGCCTCTATATCTGAAGGTGTCAGCAAATGGGATTTAACTTCTACCTCTGGGTGGTAGACAACTAAGGGCAACAGCAACAGACTATATGTTTTTGGAGTCCCTTAAACACTCCTGGCCAACAAACTCAGAAGACAGCTTCTCATGTTTGGTATTTGATTTTTGTTTGGTAGTCTTCAGTGTGTGTTTGTGTGTGTGTGTGTGTGTGTGTGTGTGTGTGTGTGTGTGTGTGTTTATAGGGAATTACATGTACTATACATTTTAAGAGATAAACAGTTATAGTATAATCTCTGG
Source organism: Hylomyscus alleni (assembly GCA_019843855.1). NCBI lineage: Eukaryota > Metazoa > Chordata > Mammalia > Rodentia > Muridae > Hylomyscus > Hylomyscus alleni. The sequence continues at coordinate 734 of JADRCC010263866.1, read as the reverse complement.
TAGTTTTTCAGACATCCTTATGCTATTTGATGTCCCTCTTCCCTCAGTATAGAGTCCTTCCTTTATCCATTTCACCTACTTACTCACTTATATCATGCTTGTCTCCCTTATCTTCCTTCCACCTTCTTTTTCTTCACCTTCCTTAGAAAGCTCCCCCTTTCCCATTTCCCTGATCGGAGAAAACTTGTGTCCTTCTATTCCTTTCTTTCTCTATTGCTCCCTAATCTCTCTATCTAGACAATGGTTCTGTTTTACTTTCCCAGTTTCTATTTTGATGACTTTTTAAAGCTTAGATGTAATTTTTTTTTCTTTCTGTGCTTCCATAGTCCCTCTGTAGACATTTATAGAGGTATTTTCACACTATATTAGGATCATTTCTCAAGAGCCCAAAACATTGTCAAAAACAAAGGACAAGGGTTCATTCCCTTAATCTAACAGATTATTACTTGCTGAGTACATGACATAAAAATTTCCTTAGTGATTTCTAGTATACCATTAGTTTTTCTGTCATGTTAGATACTTATGCCCATTAAAAGTACTTTTCCTCTTTAGCGGTCATATTCTCGTCCCTCCCTCATTTCCATCTCAGATCTTCCACACCTCCCTACCAACCAAACTTCATGATCTTTCTCTCTCTTAATAAAACAAAACCCAAGAAACAGAAAAGAAAATTAGAACAAGTAAAGTAATAAATATGCAAAACCAATAAGACAAAAAATACCAAAAAAAAAAAA
>JADRCC010263839.1:2444-13095 GCA_019843855.1 Hylomyscus alleni | reverse complement strand
GTATAATTTGAGGAGATAATGGGAAACAACAAGTCTGGAGGGCTGGAGAGAAGATAAGGTAGTTGATATTAGATAAAAAATAATAAAGGCTATTGATCAATTTTCATTTTTGACAATCTAATGTATTCTTTGCTGTCTAAAATGAAATTTCATTTCCTTAAAGAGCACAGAATTACTTTGATTCTTCTAAAGACTGTATCTGGGGTCCCAGTGCATAAGCATCTGTCCATAGATCTTTGAGTGACACACTATTCTAATAACAGAAGAGGAAAGTCTCTTTTCCATTGTTAGCTAATGCCATTGCTTTCATGATCTTTTTCATACCTATAACCTCACTGAGATAATTTCACTGCTTCAAAGAATATTACTGTTTCATCATCTCTAAATGTCATTCTCTGATTTAATTATTTAAAATTTGAAACAATCTTTATAAGAACAAAATCATGCAGATACATACTTTCCTTTTGTGCATTGTTTGTCCATGTTTTAATGACTTTTCTGAGATGCTTAATGATGCTATTAACTGTGTTTTGTTTGGATATAATGGGAGAAGTGAACATTTCAAAGATCCACCTAACTTCATGAACCAGTAATTTTCAAAAAGCCAATGCATGGCAGAATGTAAGTCACTCATTCAAAATACAAGACAGACAGTGGTTCTCATAGTGAAGAGTAAGCAAATTCACTGATGAGACTTCAAATTCTACAACACAATTAATACCTATGGCTAGACATATTGTGCAACTCTAGACTAGCAAGAAATAATATCTCTTAAAAAGTTACTAAAATACTTTTGTCCTTTGTACTGTATATCTATGTCAGGGTGGATTTCATCAGAATCTAACCAAAACAACCTATCGCAATGAAGAACAAGCAGATACAGAGAGAAGCTGTGCTCTATTGGGCCAAATACTGAAGGGATTTACACAACTGCAAAACATTGCCATTGTTACCACTTGAGGTATTTTGTCTTGAAAAGTCATTGCTTTTTCATTAAAAAAAATAGTAGTAATGTATAATTTATATTTAAACATAGTAGGTGGACTGATTGTATTAAATTCATACACTGAAAAATAAAAAGAAATGTTCATTAAACAAAACAAAACACACATTTAAAAATTCATGACAAAAAAGACTGTTCTCAGCACTGAACAGGAAAAGCAATGAAATCATTACTACGAAGGAAATTTTGCCTACATTTCTTGTTGTTGTTGTTGTTGTTGTTGCTCCTGCTGCTGCTGTTCTTAGTGTTTACTTATGATTAAATATACTATCACACGTCAGACACTAAGAAAAAAAGAGATTTTAAGACAATGTATAACAATGTATAACAATGCCTCAAAGAATCTAAACAAGGGCTTGGGGCAACTGGAAAATAAAGACAGAGGAAGTGACAAGATATAAAGAAGACAAACACTAGTTCTAGAATTATGAGCAGGCAAAGTGAACTAACAGAAATACTCATTTGCATGGTATATGATTTAGCAAAGGAGCAAAGTAGCACCAATCAGAATGGCTACAATCTAAAACTCGGGCAACAGCACATGTTGGCAAGGATGTGGAGAAAGAGGAACATGCCTCCATTACTGGTGGGATTGTAAGCTGGTACAACCACTCTGGAAATCAATCTGGAGGTTTCTAAGAAAATTCAAAATAGATCTACCTGAAGACTCAGATATACTACTCTTGGGCACATCAAGAGATTCCCCACCATACCATAGGGGCACGTGCTCCACTGTGTTCATGGCAGCCTTATCTGTGATAGCCAGAAGCTGGAAACAACCCAGATGGCCCAAAATGGAAGAAAGGATACAGAAAATGTAGTTCATTTACACAATGGAGTACTATTCAGCTATTATGAAAGAGGACATCATGAGATTTATAGGAAAATGGATGGAACTAGATAAGATAATCCAGAGTGAGGTAACTCAGACCCAAAAGGACATGCATGATATGTACTCACTAATAAGTGGTTATTAGCTAAAAATCTACAGAATACCCAAGATACAATCCACAGAACTCTAGAAGGTTAACAAGCAGAAAGGCCCAAGATGAGGATGCTTCAATCTCACTTGGGAAGGAGAAGAAAGCAATCACTAGTCACAGGAGGCAGAGGGAGGGAGGGATGTGAGTGGGAGGAGAAAGGGAGAACATGATCAGGTATTGGTGAAGGGACAGGACAGAAGCCCTGAGAGCCAGCTGAATGAATAGAAACATGCAACCTTGGAGGTAGGGACCTTCTAGAATATACCAGAGACCTGGGAGGAGAGAGATTCTCAGGACCCAAAGGGAGGGACCTTAGATGAAATGCATAACAGTGGGGAGAGAGAACTTGTAGGGTCCACCTCCAGTAGAAAGACAGGGCATTAAGTAAAGGGATGAGGTTGCCATTCCACAGTCAAAAGTTCTGACCTAGAATTGTTCCAGTCTGAAAGAATTGCAGGGGAAAAAAAGAGAGAAGAGACTAAGGCAAAGGTGGCCGAGTGACAGGCCTGACTTGGGATCCATATCAAGGGGAGGCTCCAAGGACTGACAATATTACTGATACTATGGTGTGTTTATAGACAGGAGTCTAGCATAGCTGTTCTCTGATAGGCCCAACAAGCAGCTGACTGAGACAGACGCAGATATTTACACCCATCCAATGGACTGAAGTTGGGGACCCCTGTGGCTGAATTAGGTAAAGGCTGGAAGAAGCTGAGGAGTAGGGCAACCCCATAGGAAGACCAGCAGTCTCAACTAACCTGGACACCTGAGATCTCTCAGACACTGAGCCTCCAACCAGGCAGCTTATAGTTGCAGGTACGAGTCCCCTGACACATATAAAGCAGAGGTCTGCCTGGTCTGGCCTCAGTGAGAGAAGATGCACCTAACCCTGGAGAGACTTGAGGCACCAGGGATTGGGGGGGGGCGCTGTCGAGTTTGGGGTAGTGGGTAGGGACATCCTTTTGGAGATAAGGGCAGAAGGAATGGGATGTGGAACTGTAGGAAGCCTTACTGGGAGGGGGATAATGGCTGGACTGTGAAAAATAAATAAAAGTAATTTAATAAAAAGAAAGTTTAAATGCCTATAAGTGAGACCAGAAAGTCTGCACTCCAGTGAAGAGCCAATGAAGATTTATATCTTCATAAGAACATCATATATCATCATTAGTACACTTTCCACCCACTTCTCAGAGTTTATAGCAACAACATCTCTTGAGTTCTCTAGTACAATACTTCTGCTTATTGAAGACCTGGGATCCATGCAGGTCAAATTAAGAAAAGTTAACTACACAGGACTAAGTCATCTATTTGGGTGAAGCCTTGTAGGCTGCAGAGGAAGAATGGAAATGCCACCAGCTCCAATTGTCATAGGATATAATCCCAGGACAAGTTAACACTTACAGGTGGTCCAGCCATCTCTTTAAGATAGTTTGAAGTCCCCTTTACCATAAGAGAGATGAATTACCTATAACTTAATAGTTAAACCCTGAAAACAGAAAACATCTAATAACCATGGTCATCAGAAAGAGTTAAACAACACAAAGACTACCAGTTTCAAATGCTACACTTTTTGATGAATCATCCAGGCAAGTACAAAATCATTTTCCCCTAAGAAACTAAATACAGGAGATATATGTTACCTGTATGTTATATACATAATATAATATCATATATAAGTGCATGCAAATGTTTATGTGTTTAGGCTGTCATCAAGAACTGAAATATACATTGTAGAATGTCTATAGCCAGTCATTCTTTATAGTACTGAGACATTCTTTTTTAGAAAAATTAGGTTTTAACCAATGCTATCTACAAAACTTCCTTCTGTTTCATATTTGCACCAACACAGGTGAATCCTTGTCATGCACTTTTAGGGGTTTTGGTACATTTGCAATCCACTTCAGTTAAAACCAACATCAAGTCAAATAAATACTTTGGGAAAGTGTTGGAAGCAAGGAGAGGAATATACAAATGCTTAGTCCTAAGATAGAATTTGTGGTTGTTGTTTTAAGATAATTTTAATATTGTTTGTAGATGTAGCCTTGCCATTAAATCTTAGGCGAGTTATTTAAAAGCTTTGTCTTTAGAGTTACATCTGTTCAATGGAAATAGTAGTAGCTTTTCAAAATTTATTCAAGGAATAAAGTGAGCATGAGCTCTGCTTTAAAATAAAATTCTGTCACAAATGAGGGATAATAGCACGAGGCAAGCAATGAGGCATTTACTACATGGTGGGCACAAGAGGGTTTGTTCATTGAGAGAAGATTGTATGCAAATCATCTTTACACAGACATATTTTTAAACTACTTGGCAACAGGAGATATTCCACTCACTTCCAAGAATATCTGGGAGAGTAGGGACAATCTGCAGGATCCTGACAGAGATGACTGGTTTTAAATTTTATGTAGATGATGTTATCTCCAAAAGAAGAAAAAGAAAAAGAAGAAAATCAGAGTCTTACCTGAAAGACTCAGAACTAAACAATGTTTCTTACACTGTGCATTGGGTTCTTCTGAAGGAAATGGACAAAGATCTTACTCCACTCCTCAGAAATACTCAAACAGAATTCTTTGGTGATAATTGTTAAAGAAGTCCTTGACTTCTTTTTTTCTATTTTAAAATATGGAATGAATCAAGTATATCTGAGCTAAAATATTTATCTTGGCAGATAACTGCTAAGAGACTAAAACTTTATTAAAAGCAGAAGAAAAATGAGATAAAATATGAGGAGAGAGTCAGTCTGAGAGTAAAGGAGAGAAGTGTGAATATTTTGTTTTGAGCTCTGATTTTTCTTTCATAGAGGAACGTGAATTGTATCAGACATTTTGGCATCTTAAGTTTTATACAAGTTAAAGTATCATCTTTTCTAGGCATTTTGTAGTCAAGGCCATGAAAAGTAGCAATTCAAAGATTTACACTTGAAACAGAGTTTAGAATTTACAATGATCCTTTAGGGCTAATCTGATTTTCTCCTTATTTATTTATATCTACATTTTTGCCAATGTTCTATATTAATCATGCTTCAAGGTCTGTTTGCTTTCTGACTCATGAGAATTAGCCTGTATCCTTTAGTTATGTGAAAGTGTAAGGAAGGCCAGCATTTAATTAGAAATATGTCATATTAGATTTATGTAATGGACTGTAACCTTGCCAATGCCTCTTTTACTACTGGGGAGAGAAATTAACCATTCAGAAATACACATTCCCTTCTGGTCCCCAGCAGAATTCTAAATAAGAATGCTTTTTTTTTTGCCAGCATTTGTTTTTCTTCTTGTCTGTTTCCACCTCATATATTTTTCTTCATATTCTCCTCAGCATTGTGATTACTTTTTCAAAATGTGCCTGTTGTAACTAATATAAAACATTGTTGTTTTATCGGGCTAGTAAGGTGGCTAAACATAGGAAGGCCCTTGGTTACCTGAGTTTGGTCAGCAAAACCCACATGGTAGAAATAGACAACCAAATTTCTCAAATTTTCTTTTCACTATACACACACACACACACACACACATACAAACTGAAAATGCTATTTTTGTTGTTGTTGGAAGCCTAAAGTCTGTCCCAGCATTCATAGTGAAAAAGTTGAACATGTTGTATCCAAATATTTATAGGAAATTGAGGTCCAACCTTTGTTTATGAGTAAGCAAAGTCTTTTGCCAAAACATAAGTGATAAAACAAATAAAATTAAACAAATAAAGATATGTAATATCTAACATTAAAGGAAAGCTCTTATCAATGATAATTCAATGCATTTAAAAGCCTCATCAAGTATGAGATGTCATTACCTCTACTTGGTTGTCAGGAATGTCTTCATAGTTATAAAAGGTTCCCGTGTCCTCCAAAATGGCATCATACACCTCCGCGTCATAGTTAAAGAGCTCTGTAGTTGGTGCAGCCAATATAGCATCAATGATGATAAGTGCCAGGAGAATTCTTGTTAACATTCTCATCTTTCAAGATTTCTTAAACAGAAAACATAAAATACAAAACTGATAATAGCTTAGAAATAGTTTATTCTAAATAGAAATTATTGATCCATGTTAGCATCAAGAAACCCATGCTGGTATCTTTCTTTGTAGCATAGTTTAAAAACAACACATGCACACTGGTAATTTCAAGGAGCCAAATGTTCCATTCATACCCCTCTTCATATTTTTATAATGCAAACTACAGTGAAAAATGCCTCATGCTCTTCATGGGGAGGAAAGTGTTAGGATATGAAATGTTTATAATGAACTGATTCACAAGGTCTTTGGCTAGCTGATAATTATAAGCCTCAGAGCTCTCTGTACCATTTTAGAAGCCCTAGAACAGCTGGGCAGTGGTGGTGCAGGCCTTTAATCCCAGCACTTGGGAGGCAGAGACAGGCCAATTTCTGAGTTCGAGGCCAGACTGGTCTACAGTGAGTTCCAGGACAGCCAGGGCTGTACAGAGAAACTCTGTCTCAAAAAACCAAAAAGAAAAGAAAAAGAAGCCCTAGAACTCTCACTGACATTGGGATGCAGATGTGTGATGAGGATGAAGATGAAGATGGAGACTGATGACATTGTCATTGTGTAGACTGAGAGGTCATTAGTGATGCTGCTGACTCTCATAATTTTTCCTTGTATACCCAAGCCTAAGGCTTTTCCTTCCCAAAACAAACTAATGAAAACTATTCTTCCTATTGGTCCTTTGTTGACCTGGAAAACTAAATGTGTATACAATTTGATATATTTCAAAATTAATATTTTATGCAGTAATTTCTAATGTTTTAGCCGATCATAAAATGTAACTTTAATTTCTCAGTATTTTGTTTTAATTATCTATAGCTGAAATGTAGCCTCAGAAAGCAACAATGACACATGTCAGAAAGGCAATATTAGTCCAATTCACTCTAGAAGGGGATTTGCACACATATAGAAGTGGTTCAGTATTTCTTTTGCAATTGTTTAGCAAGCATAATTTGTTTCCCAGTATAAGCTTTGGAATGGCTCCAATGCAGTCTTAGTATAATTGTTTCAAATATTTAGTTTTATGTGTACATATTCCTTTGATTATAGTTTAGTTTAAGAATAAAAAATAGCTCCTCATGCTTAATTTTGAGTGTTTACATTGGTAATATCAAGAATATTCATCAATAATCAATTGTTCACTATGCAAAGCAGTATAGTTTCTTGCTTAATGTGTAATATGAAAAAAATTATGTTCTTGGAATCATTTTCTAGTTTCAGGACAGTATCTATGGTGTTAGTGTCTCTGTGTAGTGTAGAAGGAGACTTATTACTTTGTGACTTAAATGCACCGTCAGTTACTTGAAACCAGATTTTATGAAGCTCATACAAGCAGGAGGATCTTTGATTCTTCTGAGAGCAAGCTCATGAGAAAGAGTTCCTTACTCTCCCCTCCCATGCTTTCTCCAAATACTTTGTAAAATTCACACTGAATTAATTTGGCTCTATTTCAGTTGCCTTTGGACATAGCTTTACAGGTTGAGGATTTACAATTCTCACGAGCAATAACCAACAGTCTTGCTTAGTAGGACAGCACAATTCACAAATCCTCCATGAACCATGTTCTTATACTCTCGTGTAAAGTATCAACAATGAAATCACGGAAAAGAATGTTTCCCTGTACATTTCTAACAAATTCCATCATTCAAAGAAAACTAGAACGTACTAATATTGTTTCTCTCTCCATATTCTCTCTGTAATTTTAAATGCCTGCATGTAAGGGTTCAATAGCATTTAGCCTTTCCAGAAAACCTATTAGGATGAAGACAAGCAGCTTATATGAAGTAAATTTGTTAAGAGTATCTACATATGTTTTGTTACAACTATGTATCTTCGTTCAAGCATTTATATTTGTATTTAATATAGTTCAATTTTCCAGTTTTTTGTTCACTTTACATCATATAAAAGTAGTCTGAAAACATCAATTTAATTAAAACTTTAAAATATATATCACAGAAGGACATTCAAAGTGTAAAGTGTCATATAATGATCAGTACATTTTAAACACCTAAAATACCTCTATTTTCTCCTTCTGCATAATATTTCAATCAATATCAATCAATATTGTCTTTCTGCTGTCAAAGGCTATTATAAATGTAAGGGATATTGATTTGAGGCATATATTAGAAACCTCTATAATTTTATTCACATCTGTAAAAACTGTAAAGATTAACTATTTTGCCCAATGTTATTAATTCCTAAGCTAATTCACAACTTTGTATTTTCCAAGAATAATGCCAATCTACGGTCAGCAGCAAAATTAAAACAAACCTACTGTATTGATCAAAGCCAACAGGAGACCTTAAAGCATGTTGAATTATTTTTTTAAGGGTTGTTATACTAGGGGGAGAAAGAAGAAAGCATGTGTAAAAACTTACCTTTGGCTCCGACTTGATGAAGTAGCACAGAGTGACTGGGCATACAGAGTCCTTGGTATTTGCCCCTGACCAATGGATATGAATTCTGGTCTGTGGGAGGTGTAATTTATAACACTCAACTTTCTGTTTGAAAAACCTAACCTGCAGAATGCTTCTCTGTCTTTCAAAACCTCACATTATTTTATAGTCACACAAGCTAAGCTGCATAATCTAAATTACACAGTACACAAAGCTTGCAATGATGCTAATTAGTTATAATTGCCAACATGTCATCTTAAAATATTTAAGTAGAAAAAGGCTAGCTTTCGTATGTCTCTTCTATAACAAATTTACCAGTTATGAAAGGAAGGGAATGAAATGAGGTTATTGTAGGTGAGGGTTTCTTAAGTAAATAGTCTAATAAGAAATAATTCCCCTCACTTTACATGTCTTGAATTACATTCTTCACTTTTCACTAATGTTAACTGAAATCTCAAATGTTACAAAAGACTTATCTGTTTCACTTTGTGTAAGAGAAGATAGCCAAAATTATTCTGACTGCCTGGAATGCTTTGATAAAAATGAACAATGGGTCTTTTGCAAGAACAATTTTAAAAGGAGTATTTCTAGAAATAATATATAAATATGATCTGAGTGCTCTACAAAGGCTGATTTTCCTTTTTTATCTAACAGAGCCCAACAAATCAAATTACAGAAGAACAAGATATCCCTCAAACAAAAAAAAAGTGTTTTAAAATTTTCTTACAGGAAGTGGTTTGTAAAATTGAGTTTCATTACAGACAGGGAGAAAAAAAATGTGTGTTAGTTTTCTATTCCTTAGTCTCAGAACTATGAAAGTCCTAGAGAAAGATAAAAGTGGCATGTTCTATTCTATTACATTTTATAGACTTCTAGAAGCGTGACTCTTATGCATCAAGAATCTTTCCTATATGACCAATGTAAATAGGTGTATTGGATTCCAAAAACCAATTTGGTTCTAGCAAACATGCAGAGTATGAGGATCTGTTCTCAGGACCTTCCTCTTCTCTTTATAGCACTTTCCCATACTTCTCTGCCTTTAAAACGTCTTTACTCACCTATACTGTTAAGAGCTCTTGATCCATCATTCCCATTATCGACTTGCTTCTAATTGCTTGGCTTAATTCATTGTATATTCCTTTTGTTGGGACCAATTCTATTCAGATTGGAAATACTGATAATGACTATGATAGAAAGTTTGTGACGATCATTCAAAAAGTAGAGGCCACCTTGCAGAAAGACATTTTCCTTATCTTTCATGTGGATACAACTTTTGTTTATGGTTTGAAAGGCCAACTCTTGCTTTATGTATCAGCTCTGTTTAGTAGAAATGTCGTCCTGCTCTGATTCAGATATTCCATAAACTCTTTATTATTCCAAGGCACTCAGAGACAGTATGATTATTACTAACCACAGATGAGGATATTGAAAGTTAGATATTAATGATCCAACATTATATGTAGAACAATAAAGAGGAAGGCAATTATATTTCCAGATCCTGGATGATACCAAGTTTGTCTGAGGGGCTTCGGAGGATGAGGATAATACTAGCTCTCAGATCCTTAGATTCTATTTTACGACCTGCATAATTATTGGTAATTTTTAAGATTCTTGATTTCTTTAATATAGCAAATAGTTTGATAACAATCCAGGAACTACATAATATTTCTGTTTCTTCTCTTATTATTTAAGTTTCATATATACATTACCACATAATGGAAGCATGAGATAGACCTAGTCTATCAGAGCTTCGTTCAGAGTTCTGGATTCATTTTAAAAATCAGTTTCAGAAGTAATACTTCCAAAATGTCCATTATTAAACCAGTGATTAAATGTCTTTTTTTTTTTTTAGTTTTTTGAGACAGGGTTTCTCTGTGTAGCCCTGGTTGTCCTGGAGCTCATTCTGTAGACCAGGCTGGCCTCAAACTCAGAAATCTACCTGCCTCTGCCTCCCAAGTGCTGGGATTAAAGGCGTATGCCACCACGGCCGGCTAAATGTCTTATTTTTATCACAATTTAAAAGCCAAGATTAGATGAGAATGTTGGTAGAGTGCTTACCTAAAATATGCAAAATTTTGGGCTTAAATGCCAGCATCTGCTAATCAGCACTCAATGACGCATAACCTCAGCCATTGGGACTTCAGGAAGGAGAGTCAGAATCAGACCATCTTCTGGTTCAACAGTTTGAAGCCAGGTGGCATATATGAGCTTCTGTTTAAGTAGATAGATGATAGATAGATAGATAGATAGATAGATAGATAGATAGATAGATAGAT
>JADRCC010263834.1:0-12151 GCA_019843855.1 Hylomyscus alleni | reverse complement strand
GTGTGTGTGTGTGTGTGTGTGTGTGTGTGTGTGTGTGTGTGTGTACAAATGAAGGAGTTGTTAAAGGCACAAAAGAAGGCATAGGATGGGAAGAGTTAAACCATATTTTGAATATCTTTTTCCTTCAGACCAGTTGTGGGTCTTCCCATCTCCATCCTTCTAACTCCTTGGAATGTGGAGGAGGAGATAATAAGGACCTCAGTCTGGTGAATCTCAGTATTATTAAAATGGTATGACTGATTGGCCTTATATGCTAGTCTTGTACTTACTGCTATGTCAGAATTTCTGACAAAAGAAACTTAGGGAAGAAAAGGTTCCTACTGGCTCACAGTTTAAGAGTGTGCTCCATCACTGTGCATAAGGCATGGCTGCATGGGTATGAGGCAATGGTCACATTGCATTCATAGTGAAGAATCAGAGAGATTAATGCTGGCACCTATTTTGTTCTTTCCTTTGTATTCAGACTGGTACAGCAGCCCAGGGGGTTTGTTTTAGGGGGTCATGTTTAGTTGGATCTTCCCATATGACTTAAGCAAATCTGGAAAATCTCACAGACATTCTCAACATCTAGATGATTCTAAATCCTGTCAATTTGACATCAGTACTAAACCATCCCACTTTTCTTATGAAATAATCAAAATGGTACCTACTTTGTTCTCTCCCTTCCACATTCCTAATGCAAACTCTTATCAAGTATTAGAAAAGAAACCTTGCTAAATCCATACAGAAGGAATTCAGTTCAAACACCACAAATTAGCATAATTTACCTTGCATGTGTGGAGGCCACGAAATTCTTGGGGGAAGGATGCCTTTCAAGTCTTCTCAACCAAAGAAACCCAATAGCTTGCCCTCATCCCTTCTGAAGCTATTAAATAGCTCCTGGGGTTAAGTTAGATTTTTCAAAGTACTATTTGAATAATATTAACTTGGAATATTTTGTTAGAGCCCCCAAAGATTTAATTTTTAAAAAATGCTCCTTGATCATTAGCACAATCGGTGTCCTCATTAATAACCTGAGCTGCCAACCTCCACGTTCTGGTTACCTCTGTGTCTCTTCTGTTTGCAAGCTGGTCACAAGGAGCGCTCTCAAATCATTGCATAATAATCAATTTGCTTTGCTTCTGGATTCATTAAATTGTCTTCAAGGATGCCTATTAAGCATGCATTTCTCATCAACTAAGTGGTTCAAAATAAGAGCCTTTGAACACTTCTAATTAGCTGGGTAAAGTTTAGAACAAAGTTATCAAAGACCCCAAAAGACAGGTGTTTGCAGTTTTAGGCTACACAATGCTAGTAGCTTAGTAATGTGAAATTATAAATGCACTTTTATTTATGTTCTACCCTTGAAGATCTCTTTGAAAAACTAAGATGAAAGAGAGTTCATTTATTTACAGGACTTGCCACATTTGTGAAAAATAACTGTTATTCAGGTTAATTCACTTGTGTAAGAAACAGTTTTGTTTTGTTTTGCTTTGTTTTTTGTTTGTTTGTTTTTGTGGAGAGTGGTGGATAGGTTTTGCAAACCCTCCAGTGTTTGGGGGAGACTGGAGCCCTCAGAAGTGTAACATCTAAGAGAGACTATTACAGTGCTTTGGAAGTGGGAGACCTTTTTCCTAGGAAGAAAACAACTATAGAACCTATCCTAATGTAGCTATAGAAATGAAAGAGATTTGGCAAGATCACCTGTGATACTGGAGGGATGTAGTGAAAACACAAGTAATATCTCTGAAGCATCTTCATTCATGGTTGGCAACTTGATTGGATCTGGAATCAAGTCAGAAGCACTCCTTTTGAGTCTTTGAGGCATTTTTAAGAGGGATTTTCTGGGATCTAGGTAGGAAGAATCGGGGTGATCACTTGCCTGATGTTTCTTCTTGTTGGTAAATGCATGTATCCCTTCAGTGTTGCTGCAGACACCACCAGTCCTTCTTTCCATCAGCAAGCAACTCCTTCTGCCTTCTAGTGTGAACTGAAGACAACCACATGGGAATTTCTCAGCCCTTCTGAGCCACATTAGAACTGCTAAGTCACCCAGCTTCATAGGCTGTGCAACTACTGAGTTTTCAGTCTCTTGAGCATACAGATGCCCAGTGTTGGACTATGCAACCCATGGTAGCGGGAGTCCAGTCTAGTAAAGCCCTTTAATAAAACACACACACACACACACACACACACACACACACTTGATTGCTCTTGAGACCCCTTACTAATGCAGTCATTTCAGGAAATCAGTCATCAGTTATCAATCTTAGTTGTAAACTGTAGTTATTGATAAGATTTGAACAAATATTCATGGCTGATCCTCAACCCAAGTCAGTCAAAAGTTTCTGCTCATGGTATACCCCTATCACAGTGTGGTATACTCCTATTACAGTGTGGTATACCCTTATCACAGTGTGGTATACCCCTATCATAATGTTGTATACCCAGGGCATAGTACTCTTTCAAAAGGTGCTCATATTGTTGAGATGGCATGAGAGGTTGAAGATTATTGTCTTAGAATAAACCAGTCATCAGTTTATAGATCCAGAAGTAGAACTCTTGGGATTTACCTGGAATATAGGCATGTGCCATTTTTCTTACAGGTAGGATGCAAAATATTTCTAAGTGGTTAACTATTTCTACATGGTATGGCTTTGGAACAACAACCTTGAGACCATTCAAAAGCTTTTAGAATTTTTTTGTTGTTGTTACTTTACTAAATTTTTAAAAACTTATCTGGTTGAATTTTACATTAATGAATACTAAAATGACTTTGCATTTGAGACAGTTATACCAGCATTCAATAATAAAGTCTGTTAAGTACTTAACGCCAAGACAATGCTTATTATAGCCCACTGTTACAGAAAGTTGCAGATTACTGTAGTAGGAAAATAACGGTAGACCACCCAGCTTTCAGGTACTGAGAACATGGCAGCAAGGGCTTATCCATTACTGTGGTAAGGAAGCAGAGATGACAGGTCTGAATCATGGACAGGTTCAACATTCAAAGTCTCAGCATTAGAGATACTACGTTTTTTTACAGTCATCCACAACCTTCAAGATACTGCTAGAAACAGGGGGACCAGACATTTATAGCACAATCCCATGGAGAAATATTTCAGCTTTAATCAATAACACTAAGCACACAGGTGAATCTGATAAAAGACCTATACTTCGAATCTAGAAATAGAAAGCATAGAGCTGACAGACGGTGGAGTGCGAAGTCTAATAATTTAGAATTGAAGAATGTATACATATTATGAAAGGGGTATACAGGAATGGCCTCTAACTGATAGGGACTGATAGCCAAGCAATGGCAATCTACATACTGGAAAGACAAGGGCATTGAAACTACTCAGTTGTCAAAGTTACAATTTGTCTCTGGTGAGTCCCACACATTTTCCCCAGTAGACTTGTACTCTGGAGAGCAGATGTAGGAGATCTGAGGTGAGCAAATGAATTAGATAAAGGCCCAGGCATGACAATTAAGGCTCTAAGTAGCTTTCAACTGTGGCTCAATCTAGAGAATAAATTAGAATCTTCAAACCTCAGAAAACTCAGTTTCCTTGGCGAACATGAAAAAAAAAAACAATACAATCCTTTATTATTTCTTTGTACAAGTGTTTTAAAATGTGTTCATATTTGAAAAACAGACATTACAATGCTATGAACCCTTAAGTCAATGGTGTTCCCTATATTCTAGAATGAACCAAAAGGATTGGTTTAGTGTTTTGCTGATTTTTCAAGTTAAACTGAACAAGAGGCTGGAAATATGTATCAGGGATTAAGAGCTCATCTTGGTCTTTCAGATAAACATAGTATGCAGTGCCCAGGGGAGACATATTACAATCACCTAGAACTACAGCTTGAGGAGCTTTGCTACTGTTTCCTGACCTCCATGAGCACCCTCATTCACATGCACATAAGCCCTTCTCCACACGAAATTAAAATAAAAATGAATCTTAAAAGAAATACTTTTTACAAGTGTCACAGATGCCCTGATGATGTTGTCAAGGGCAGAAACAATGCCAGTTTAAACAACACTGATACACAACTCGGCATGTTCTAAGTGAATCAGATGTCCTAACTTTATGTCCTAGTTGCCAGATGGGAGATGAGTACTTAGAACTAACATCTGGCAATGGCTATTAAATAAAGGATGAATACAAGAGTTAGTAAAGACATTTTCCCACTTCCTTGCTTTAGGCTTTGGTTCAAACTAATTTTCTTGTGTCCTCTATTGCTTCTTATGAATGTAGAATTTTATTTTCTGGGGAATCGTAGGCTCTCTAGAAGAGCATATTAAACGATTATTCTTATCACTGAAGGCTGTTCTTTGACAGGTACACTCCGAGACTAAAGAGAAACACCTTCCCCTAGAGGCAATGGAGACTGAGGATAAAGAATACATGGCATAATTCTAGTGTGGTACAGTCCAGTCATGCTGGGGAAATGTGATGAATAATTCAGGAAGACATAAAGTAGAATTTGGAACCTCTTGTGAGCACACTAGCAATCTTAGAGGGAAGAAAAAGCTAAGAAGACTTACTGAGGAATTTAGCGGGATCACTGAATGCTCCCTTGAAATTCAGTGTTATTTTTATCTGAGTAGTTGGCCCAGATCCAGAGTGTCCTGAACATGGCTGCCAAGTGAGGAATGGAGGAAGGAAGCTCCGGGGACCAGTTGGTGATGGACCCTAGTGGTGCAAAATGAAGACCTTGCTTTGTGCCATGACAGGGACTTGTGCTCCATGTCTCTTTCAGTTGTGAAGGTTTGTATATGCCTTGTAACCTCAGATATTGTTTGGCACAATCTCCACCCTGAACTCTCAGTGTTTCCTTAAGCTGGTAAATAGGTTTAAAGAAGAAAATGTAGTGACTGTACGTAGAGCACCAGTCTTGGAGTTTTAACTGTTCAAGCTGAGTGTGTTGGCCTTGTGACTACCACTCGCTGTGTGGCATCCAATGTTGGCAGAATGGGTGTGGTTCTTTGGGTCTTAACTCAGCACTGAAATAGAAACAATGCCTACCAGAGATTAATATTTACAAAATTCCTTCTAGTCATTTCAAATATATTTTATTTCCTTTTATTCTTTCCTAGACAGAATAATCACATTTCTGCCATTGACTGACATTTCTTTTTTTCTTTTTTTCCACTCATCCCCTCATTTCTTGTTGGTGTGTGTGTGTCTGCGAGTGTGTGTATTTGTATTCATGAATGAGTATGAGGAAGCTAGAGGATGATACTAGGTGTCCTCCTTTATTCCATCTTATCTTGTGTTTTGAGACAGCACCACTCACTGACTCTACAGTTCATTATTTAGTCTAGACTGTGTGGCTATCATGGTCTATGAATATACTTGTGTCTGTTCCCCTGATCCCAGTACTGTGGTCATATGTGCTCCCAGCCAATCCTGGCTTTTCCATGGATGTTGGAAATCCCAGCCCAGATCCCCAGGCTTGCACACTAAGCACTCTCCTCACCACTGAACTATTTCCCAGACCCTGACATTTCTTTCTTCCTTTTCTTCAGAGTGAGCAAATCTTAGGCTACTTTAAAGCTGTCCAAGAACTCAAAAGTCAAGAGAACAGAAGGTCTAGGAGACTTGAGAGCTGCCTTTGTGAATACTGGTTCCTATTAGTAAATTGGAAAAGTTACTCCAGATACCTGCTTGACAGGCACTCAGAAATCACTCTCACTCAAATTTGGATTTTGTTACCATAAAGGAGAGAGTTTGGACAGGGATGTTCTCCCAGAACACTTCTGTCATGAAATCATACTCCCCAATGCACTGCTTCAAATGCAAAGTTATAGCAAGCCAGGCAGTCTGTAGCTTTTTTTTATTAGATATTTTCTTTATATGTCTAATGATATCTCCTTTCCTGGTTTCCTACCAGGAAAAACAAACAAACAAACAAACAAACAAAACCATGTTCCCTCCCCTTCCTGTTGCTCAACAACCCATCCTCCCACTTCCTAGCCCTGGCATTCCCTTACACTGGGGCATAAAACCTTCACAGAACCAAGGGCCTCTCTTCCCATTGATGACCAACTAGATCATCCTCTGCTATACATATGCTGCTAGAGCCATAAGTCCCACCATGTGTACTCTTTGGTTGGTGGTTTAGTCCATGAGAACTCTGAGGGTACTAGTTAATTCATATTGTTGTTTGTCCTAAGGGGCTGCAAACCCTTTAGCTCCTTGGGTCCTTTCTCTAGCTTCTTCATTGAGGACCCTGTGCTCAGTCCAATGGATGGCTATGAGCCTCTACTTCTGTATTACTCAGGCACTGGCAGAGCCTCTCAGGAGACAGCTATATTAGGCTCCTGTCAGCCAGCACTTGCTGGCATCCACAATAGTGTCTGGGTTTGATGACTGAATATGGGAAGGATTCCCAGATGGAGCAGTCTCTAGATTGTCCTTGCTTCTGTCTCTGCTCCATAGATTGTCTCTGCAACTCCTTTCATGGGTATTTTATTCCCCCTTTAAAGAAGGAATGAAGTATGTTCACTTTGGTCTTCTTCTTCTTCTTAAGTTTCTTGTGGTTTGTGGATTGTATCTTGGGTATTCCAAGCTTCTGGGCTAATATCCACTTATCAGAGAGTACATACCATGTGTGTTCTTTTGTGATTGCATTACCTCACTCAGGATGATATTCTCTAGATCCATCTATTTCCCTAAGAATTTCATTAATTCATTGTTTTAAATAGCTGAGTAGTACTCCATTGTGTTCATGTACCAATTTTCTGTATCCATTCCTCTGTTGAGGGACATCTCTATTGTTTCCAGTTTCTGGCTTTATAAATAAGGATGCTATGAACATAGAGGAGCATGTGTCCTTATTACCTGTTGGAGCATCTTCTGGATATATGCCCAGGAGTGGTATAGTTGGGTCCTGTGGTAGTACTATGTCCAGTTTCTGGAGGAACTGCCAAACTGATTTCCAGAGTGGTTGTACCAGCTTGCAATCCCACCAACAATGAAGGAGTGTTCCTCTTTCTCCACAACCTTGCCAGCATCTTCTGTCACTTGAGTTTTTGATCTTAGCCATTCTGACTGGTTTGAGATGGAATCTCAGGGTTGTTTTGATTTGCATTTCCCTGATGACTAAGGATATTGAACATTTCTTTAAGTGCTTCTCAGCCATTCGGTATTCCTCAGTGGAGAATTCTTTGTTTAGCACTGTACCCCGTTTTTAATAGTGTTCTTTGGTTCTTGGGAATCTACCTTCTTGAGTTTTTTGTATATAATGGATATTGGCCCTCTATCAGATATAGGATTGGTAAAGATCTTTTCCCAATCTTTTGGTTGCTGTTTTGTCCTATTGATATTGTCCTTTGACTTACAGAAGTTTTGTAATTTGTCCCATTTATCAATTCTTGATCTTAGAGCATAAGCTACTGGAAAATTTTTTCAGGAAATTTTCCCCTCTGCCAATGTGCTAGAGGCTTGTCCCCACATTCTCTTCTATTAGTTTCACTGTATCTAGTTTTATGTGGAGGTCCTTGATCTACTTGGACCTGACATTTGTACAAGGAGATAGGAATGGATTGTCTTGCATTCTTCTACGTGCTAACTGCCAGTTGAGCCAGCATCATTTGTTGAAAATGCTGTCTTTTTTCAACTGGATAATTTTAGCTCCTTTCACAAAGA
Source organism: Hylomyscus alleni (assembly GCA_019843855.1). Lineage (NCBI taxonomy): Eukaryota > Metazoa > Chordata > Mammalia > Rodentia > Muridae > Hylomyscus > Hylomyscus alleni. The sequence goes on along the minus strand of JADRCC010263834.1, from coordinate 4,514 downwards.
TAAGTGTGTGGGTTCATTTCTTGATCTTCAATTCTATTCCATTGATCCACCTGCCTGTCACTGTACCAATACCTTGCAGTTTTTATCACAATTGCTCTGAAGTACAGCTTAAGTCCAGGAATGGTAATTCCACTAGAGAATTGTTGAGAATAGTTTGACTATCCTAGGTTTTTTGTTATTCCAGATGAATTTGCAAATTGCTCTTTCCAAGTCTGTGAAGAATTGAGTTGGAATTTTGATGGTTATTGCATTGAATCTGTAGATTGCTTTCAGCAAGATGGCCATTTTTACTATATTAATCCTGCCAATCCATGAGCGTGGGAGAACTTTCCATCTTTGAGATCTTAGATTTCCTTCTTCAGAGACTTGAAGTTCTTATCCTACAGATCTTTTACTTGCTTAGTTAGAGTCATACCAAGGTATTTTATATTATTTGTGACTATTGTGAATGGTGTTGCTTCCCTAATTTCTTTCTTACCATATTTGTCCTTTGTATAGAGGAAGGCCACTGATTTGTTTGAGTTAATTTTATATCCAGCTACTTTACTGAAGTTGTTTATCAAGTTTAGGAGCTCTCTGGTGGAATTTTTTGGGTCACTTAAGTACACTATCATATCATCAGCAAATAGTGATAATTTGACTTATTCCTTTCCAATTCGTATCCCTTTGATCTCCTTTTGCTGTCTAATTTCTCTGGCTAGAACTTCAAGTACAATATTGAATAGGTAGGGAGAGAGTGGGTAGCTTTGTCTAGTCCCTGATTTTAGTGGAATAACTTCAAGTTTCTCTACATTTATCTTGATGTACTGGTTTGCTGTATATTGCTTTTACTACGTTTAGGTATGGGTCTTGAATTCCTGATCTTTCCAAGACTTTTATCATGAAGGGGTGTTAGAATTTTTGTCAAATGCTTTCTCAGCATCTAATGAAATGATAATATTTTTTACTTTTGTTTGTTTATATAGTGAATTACGTTGATGGATTTCCATATATTGAAAGATCCCTGCTTCCTTGGGATGAAGCCTACTTGATCATGGTGCATGATCATTTTGATGTGTTCTTTGATTCGGTTTGCAAGAATTTTATTGAGTATTTTTGCATCGATATTCATAAGGGAAATTGGTCTGAAGTTTTCTTTCTTTGTTTGGTCTTTCTGTGATTTAGGTATCAGAGTAATTGTGATTCCATAGAACGAACTGGTTAGAATGCTTTTTGTTTCTATTTTGTGGAATAGTTTGAGGAGTATTGGTATTAGGTCTTCTTTGAAGGTCTGATAAAACTCTGCACTAAACCCATCTGGTCCTGGACTTTTTTTGATTGAGAGACTATTAATGACTGCTTCTATTTCATGAGCAGCTATGAGACTGTTAAATCATTGATCTGATCTTGATTTAACATTGGTACCTGGTATCTGTCTAGAAAATTGTTTCATCCAGGTTTTCCAGTTTTATTGAATACAAGCTTTTGTAGTAGGATCTGATGACTTTTTGGATTTCCTAAGTTTCTGTTGTTATGTCTCCTTTCTTATTTCTGATATTGTTAATTTGGATACTGTCTTTGTGCCTTCTAGTTAGTCTGGCTAAGGGTTTATCTATTTTGCTGATTTTCTCAAAGAACCAGCTCCTGGTTTTGTTGATCCTTTGTATAGTTCTTTTTGTTTCCATTCAGTTGATTTCAGCTCTTAGTTTGATTATTTCCTGCTGTCAACTCTTCTTGGGTGAATTTGCTTCTTTTTGTTCTAGAGCTTTCTGATGTGCTGTCAAATTGCTGGTGTATGCTCTCTCCAGTTTCTTTTTGGAGGCACTTAGAACTATGAGTTTTCCTCGTAGGACTGCTTTCATTGTGTCCCATAAATTTGGATATGTTGTGGCTTCATCTTCATTAAACTATAGAAAGTTTTTAATTCCTTTCTTTACTTCTTTCTTGACCAGGTTATCATTGAATAGATTGTATGTGGGCTTTCTATTGTTAATGTTGTTATTGAGGAGCAGCCTTAGTCCATGGTGATCTGATAGGATGCAAAGAATTATTTCAATCTTCTTATATCTGTTGAGGCCTGATTTGTAAATGATCATATGGTCAGTTTTGGAGAAGGTACTTTGATGTGCTGAGAAGGTATATCCTTTTTTTTAGAATAAAAAGTTCTGTAGATATCTGTCAATTACATTTGTTTCATAACTTGTTAGTCTCACTGTGACTTTGTTAAGTTTCTGTTTCCATGATTTGACCATTGCAGACAGTAGGGTGTTGAAGTCTCCCACTATAATTGTGTGGTGCTATGTGTGCTTTGAGCTTTAGTAAAGTTTTTTTTTTTTTTTTTTGAATGTAGATGCCCTTGCATTTGGAGCATAGGGGTTCAGAACTGAGACTTCATCTTGGTAGATCTTGCCTTTGATGAGTATGTAGTGTCCCTCCTTATCTTTCTTGATCACTTTTGGTTGAAAGTCGATTTTATTCTATATTAGAATTGCTACTCCAGTTTGTTTCTTGGGACCATTTGCTTGGAAAATTGTTTTCCAGTCTTTTATTCTGAGGTAGGGTCTGCCTTTGTCACTGAGGTGAGTTTCCTGAATACAACAAAATGTTGAGTCCTCTTTACATACCCACTGTGATAGCCTATGTCTTTTTATTGGGGAATTGAGTCAATTGATATTAATAGATATTAAAGAAAAGTAATTGTTGTTTCCTGTTATTTATTTTTTTTAGAGTTGAAATTCTGTTCATGTGGCTATCTTCTTTTGGTTTTCTTGGAAGATTACTTTCTTGCTTTTTCTAGTTTGTAGTTTCCCTCCTTGTGTTGAAGTTTTCCATTTATTATCCTTTGAAGGGCTGGATTTGTAGAAAGATATTGTGTAAATTTGGTTTTGTCATAGAATACTTTGCTTACCCCATCTATGGTAATTGAGAGTTTTGCTGGGCATAGTAGCCTGTGCTGGCATTTTCGTTCTTCTAGTATCTGTATGACATCAACCCAGGATCTTCTGGCTTTCATAGTCTCTGATGAGAAGTCTGGTGTAATTCTGATAGGTCTGCCTTTTATGTTACTTGACCTTTTTCTCTCACTGCTTTTAATATTCTTTGTTTTGTGCATTTGGTGTTTTGACTATTATGTGGTGGGAATTTCTTTTCTTGTCCAAACTATTTGGAGTTCTGTAGGCTTCTTGTATGTTCATGGATATCTCTTTTTTAGGTTGGGGAAGTTTTCTTCTCTAATTTTGTTGAAGATATGTACTGGCCCTTTAAGTTGGAAGTCTTCACTCTCTTCTATACCTATTATCCTTAGGTTTGGTCTTCTCATTGTGTTCTGGATTTCCTGGATGTTTTGGGTTAGGAGCTCTTTGCATTTTGTGTTTTCTTTTACTGTTTTGTCAATGTTTTCTATGGTGTCTTTTGCACCTGAGATTCTCTCTTCTATCTCTTGTATTCTGTTGGTGATGCTTACATCTATGGCTCCTGACTTCTTTCCTAGGTTTTCTATCTCCAGAGTTGTCTCTCTTTGTGATTTCTTTTTTTTAAAGATGTTTTCTTTATTTACAATATCTCTTTTCTCAGATTCCCCTCAAAAAAGAAAGAAAGAAAGAAAGAAAGAAAATAATTAAAAAATAAAATAAAAAAAAAAAAACTAAAACAAACCCGTTCCCTCCCCCCTCCCCCTGCTCACCACTCCACCCCCTCCTACTTATTGGCCCTGGCATTCCTCTACAATGGGGCAGAGTACCTTCACAGGGCTATTTTTAAGTCCTGGATGGTTTTGTCCAACTCCTTCACCTGTTTGGTTGTGCTTTCTTGTAATTCTTTAAGGGATTTTTGTGTTTCCTCTTTAAGGGCTTATGTCTGTTTACTTATGTTCTCCATATTTCTTTAAGGGAGTTATTTATGTCCTTCTTAAATTCCTTTATCACCATCATGAGATATGATTTTAGATCCAAACCTTGCTTTTCTGGTGTGTTGAGGTATCTAAGACTTGCTGTGGTGTGAGTATTAGGTTCTGACAATGTCAAGTAGTTTTGATTTCTGTTGGTAAGATTCTTGTGTTTATTTGAGGCTATTCTAAAAGACAGCATTTCACTGATTTCTATCTCAGTCCTTTTGTCATTTGTATATAGGAGAACTACTAAGTTTTTTGTGTTAAGTTTGTACCCTTTTACTTTGCTAAATGTGGTTATTAGCTGTAGGAGTTCCTTGGTGAAACTATTTGGTCACATATTTATACTATCAAATCATCTTCAAATAAAGACACTTTTATGTCTTTCTTTCCAATTTGTATCCCTTTAATTTCTTTAAATTGCCTTATTGCTTTAACTAAGGTTTCGAGTACTATATTAAAATAGGTATGAGAGAGTGGAAACCCTTGTTGCCTTCTTTCTGATTTTATTGGAGTTGGTTTGAGATTCTTTCAATTTAAATTAATGTTGACTGTGAAGTTGCTGTAAATTGTCATTGTTATGTTGAAAGAAGTACTTGGGGTGAGTGTATATGTGTGTGTGTGTGTGTGTGTGTGTGTGTGTGTGTGT
>JADRCC010263785.1:0-14481 GCA_019843855.1 Hylomyscus alleni | reverse complement strand
TTTTTTTTTTTTCAGACATTTATTTGCACTTGTTAATACTTACCATGCAATGTGTTTGTATAATATGTCCATAATTGTAGGGATGTCTTCTGGTCAGTGCCATGGTTAAGAGTTGTATTACATCTCACAGCTTCTCCGTACTGCTTGGGGTCATGTAGACATGTCCAAGTCTTGACAGTGACCTTGCTCCCTCCCATGCAGATCTGGCGGTGTAACTACATTTCCTCACCCATCTTGAGTTCCTTTTAGACCTCTTGGCAGACTATAATGCCAACTTTAAGATTTTTCTTGATATTTATTGTTCATTCTCCCTCTTCCCACTGTTTTTACATTCCTAGTCTCACAGCTGTAGCCTCACAGCTGTAGCCTCACAGCTGTAGTCTCACAGCTGTAGCCTCACAGCTGTAGCCTCACAGCCTCACAGCTGTAGCCTCACAGCTGTAGCCTCACAGCTGTAGCCTCACAGCTGTACTCTCACACTGTTACTCTCTTCTCTGCCTTCACATTCTAGCTTAAGCTGCTATTGTTTATTTAGTACTCCTGTGTTAACTGTATGACTGTGTGTGGTTTCTGCCTTACTGAACTCAACCTGATGTACATGCATACTTGCAAAATGTTCAAATACATTGTCTTCTACATTCAGTAAGAATGGTCTAAAGGTTCTAGGAGAAGTAGATCTGCTTAAATGTCATTAGCATGAAACATGTTCCCTGTATGATTCTGACTCTAGTCTTGGGCCCTTGGCTTCTATAACTGTGAAGGGTTCCCTGCCGTCCCCTTTCCACTTGTTTACATCTGACATTTATTTGCACTCGATAATGCTCTCCAGATGCTGTCATTTACCACTGTACACCTATTTATTTATTTAGGGATGGCCGGATTTTACTCATTTCTTGATTCCATATATGCTTTATGGATTCAATAAACAGTAGATAGAAAAGGGGATTCCCTACAACATGGTGGACAAGCTATCTTGTGGGGGCCAAATCTGGCTCAAATCCAGCCTTTGTAAATAAAGTTTTATTAGAATACCATTAACACTTCTTGACTTCCTTATCAACACTCTTTGAAGAAGTCTAGCCAGGTGGTGGTGGTGTACACCTTTAGTTCCAGCACTCAGGAGGCAAAGGCAGACAGATCTCTGAGTTTGAGACCAGCCTGGTCTACAGAGCAAGTTCTAGGACCACTGGGACGACACAGAGAAAACCCTGTCACAACCCCTTTGCCCGCCAAAAGAAATAGATAGAAAAAGAAAAACTCTAGTTGTAGAAAAGGTGAACAAAAAATGAGGAGTGCTATTTTTAGTTAATGCAATTAGAGTTTTCTGATTATTCTTTTCAGAGCCAGACTTAACATAGAGATGGCTTCTTAGCTACTAAGAGTGAGTTTGCATAGACTTGTCAAGAAAATAGTTATAGGTAAAATACCATCTCCTATCAAATCAACAAATACAAATGAGAAGATAGTTTAGTTCTGATGTGGATGGTGTAAGATATTGTTTTCATAATGTGGTTAGTGGCATAATGAGTTGATAAAGTCTTTAAGGGGAATAATTTTAGTAATATATTTCTAGATTAAACTTTCTGTAAAAATATTTTTAATTAATTTTTTGTAAAAATATTTTTTATTAACTTTTTTCTGACAGTGTCTCTTAGCTTGTGTTAACGTCAAACTCTCTTTCATTGTAAACTTGAACTCTTGGCTCTCCTCTCTCCACCTCTCAAGTGTCCAGGTTGAGGTTGGAGGAATGTGTCGCTATACCTGGCTTATACTTTCTGTATTCATGTGTGTGTGTGTGTGTGTGTGTGTATTAGTATGTGTGTCCCACATGTGTGCATGTGGAGATGGGAGATAAACACTGGGTGTTGAAGCATCCCATTGTTGGAGAATCTTATTTATTTAGCTTCTTAGTTTACTTTGTTATGGTCTGCTTTTGCATATGTTCATATGCATGCAGATGTGCCTGAACATGTGTGCATTGTGTTAGAGGCCAGAGGTCAATGTCAGGGTATTTCTTAGTTACTTTGTTGCTCTTGTGATAATGTACCATGGCAGAGCAACTTAAGGGAGCTAGGGCTGATCTTGGCTTATAGTTCCAAAGAGATTCATTCCTTCAAAGTGAGGAAGACATAGCAGCAGGCAGAGAAGGCATGGTGGTTGGATCAGGATCCTTCCTTTTAGATCTGCTTTCTGCAGCCATTTTTATGGCTCTATGAATTGGTTGTATGTTCATTACTTGGGTGAATCTGATTCATACCTGAGCTGCATAGGAACTATTTGAAGGGCATCAGATTTGTCCAGTTAGAATCACCTTACTTGTAGATAGTATTTAAGTTTGGAGCAGAGTGTAGGATTTATTGTGTAAACTAGATACTAACAAGGCTCTCCTTGCAAGCATAAAACAATGGCAAGGGGTATTCCATGTGTCAGAGAAGAGGACGTCAGCAGCATTAACATCCATTTAAAAAGGTAGATTAGCTTTGGCCGCATCGGGGAATTTAAAAAGGTAGATTAGCTTCGGCCACATCGGGGAACTTCTTTTTAGTCAAAAGCACATAGTTTAGAAGAAACCATCTTCTTGTAAAATACTAACCTAAGTCTTGGAAGGTGTAACATGCTTCATTAACTTTCACAACATCATCTTTTACTTTGGCAAATTATAGCACTGTTCAGCTCACTTATTTTCTAACTTATTTAATAGACAAGATTTAGAAAAGGATTTTCTAGATTTATATTAGCAGTTTGAATTTATAAGTAGGAGTAAATGGACTTACATTTTTAAATGTTAGTTTGTGTGTGTGTTTGTGCACAGGAACACGTGTGGATACAGATATGTGTGCACATAATGCATGTGAATAAAGGAGGCCAGAGGAAGATCTTGGGTGTCAATTCCTCAGGTCTGTCCACCTTTTTTACTTTGAAGGCAGGGTCTCTCACTGGCCTGGAACCACAGTAAGTAGGCTAGGCTGGCTGACCACCAAGTGCCAGGCATCCACCTGTCTCTGCCTCCCCAGTGTAGGGATTACAAGTGTCCACTACTATGCCCAGCTTCATTATATAGGTTCTGGGGATCAAATTCATAATACCATGTTTGCAAGTACTTTACTAACTGCACTATTTCTTAAGCCGTGATATTTACCAATTTTAGGCATTTTCTTCCCAATGCATCCTTGCCGGTTTAATAATGTGCATTAAACTAACATGTTTTCAGAAGTCAAAGTATATAGGACATGCCCACAAAATGGCTGCTCCATATTGATCTACCCTCCATTTGTTCAGTTCTTAGGAACCTGTTCTCTGGCTTCTTAGCCTTTAAAATTTCTTTTTTTTGTTTGTTTGGTTTTTTTGTTTTTTTCAAGACAGGGTTTCTCTGTACAGCCCTGGCTGTCCTGGAACTCACTCTGTAGACCAGACTGGCCTCGAACTCAGAAATCCGCCTGTCTCTACCTCCTAAGTGTTGGGATTAAAGGCGTGTGCCACCACTGCCTGGCCCACCTTTAAAATTTCTTAAAGAGGTTTAATTCATTTTATTTTATGTGTATGTCTGTGAATCATATGTGTGTGATTCCTACAGAAGCCAGAAGAAGGCATCAGATCCCCTGGAGGTGAAGTTACAGGTGGTTGTGAACCACCTTGTAGGTTTGTTTTATAAAGCTTCACGTGCATGTGCTTCCGCTTTCTCACGACCTATTGAATTGTCCATGATAAGTAAACATCAGAACGCTGGAAAATAAATTAATGGGTGCCAGGGTCTAGGGAAATAGGATACAGTTGTAGAGTGACTTGAACTGGGTACTGGGTTTTTTTCTGGGAGGATGAAAATGTTCAACAACCTTAAGGATGCTTTCACAGCTTTAAAGATCCCAATACAATTTTAATTGGGATCTTAATTGTATATCCTATGTGTTGTCTCAATAACATGTACTCCTTTTCCACAATTATTCTGAATTGTATGTACATGTGTGTGGGTGTGTGCACTTGAACTGTGAGTGCCTGCCTAGGCCAGAAGAGAGTGCTGAAGTTAGAGGTTATTGTGAGCTGTCTGATATGGGGACTAGGAACTGAGCTTGGGTCTTCAGAAAGAGTATCAGGCACTTTTAACCACTGAGCCATCTTCCAAGCCTTCACTTGTGCATTTTGAACATGCAGCTGCACTTTGCAGGAGCTGTTGCATAATTGTTTCTGAGGATCTTTGTTCTCTACTGTGGTGACATAGTGCTGTGCTGTGTGTACAGTGAGTTCACTCAGGCTATCTTCAGTTCACAGACATGTTGGTCATTCTTGAACTTTTTTGATTCTAAGTGAATGAGTAATGATGTGCACATGGACTTTCACACTGGTGAAGAATTTCTCCATGAAACATTCCGTTTCCTTAGATCTTGTCAGTTTTCCTTCACAGTCTTGCCTGTTCTGAATTCCTAACAGAGTGAGTAAGAGGACCTGCTTTTTCATGACCTTGCCCACAAGGCTATTGCCAGACAGTGGTATCTCACTGCAGATCAGATTTTCATTTCTGATATTGTTAACCAATTTGAACATCTTTTCAAATTTTAGAGGCCATTTTAAGATTTTGGGAATTTTCTTTTTATATTTGCTTGCTAGTTTTTCTTTCTGTATTAGAACCACTAGTGAAACAAGGACTCTGCGTCTGCTTCTGGCCATTCACTTAGGAAACAAAAGGGAGAGCTTGGCATCTGTCCACATGTCGAGGAGGCTGTGTCTTGTGTTCTAAGTCATTCTCTGCTGCTTAGAAACAAGGGGTCTGATGGATAAATGTCTTCTGACAGAAGTGCAGACTGTGCCCCACTGCCACCCAGGTCACAGTGCGACCAAGAATGCTGACCTATGCATGCTTCCTCTCCTTAACCCTGAAGCTCGTGCCAGCACCCTGGATGAGAGGGCCGAGGACACAGGTGGACCCTGCTGTCCCTATACAGCCGGGCTGATTAAAGTCCTTTCCCTGCATTCACCAGTTCTTTTTCCATGGTTCTGGGTTCTTGGTAAGATCTCCTCTAGCTGGGCTTCTGGCTTAGAATTCCAATACAACTTACCCCTTTTTTCCATCTATTTTAGAAATCTTTCTACCAGTTTGATTTTTGATTTTGCATATGCAATAAAACTGTGGCCAAATATTTTTAATGCCTTTAAAAGCAAAAAGCAAACAACAAAAATATAGGACTTTATTTGTGTAGTCCAGGCTGGCTCTGAAGCCTTGCTCTTCTTACCTCCGCCTCTTTAATTCTGGAATTTCAGGCATACATCACTGTGCCTGGCCTGTATGTCTGGACTTTTCCTCGTTGTTCAAAAGCCTACTTCAAAACTCATATTAAAAGATACTTATAAAAAAATAAAATAAAGTAAAACTAATAACAATATACAGCATATCGACAATAAAATAAAAAATTAAAGAACAATATTTACTTATGTTTTCTTCAGTTATATTTACTCGTTGGATTTCACGTTTTAAATTTGGATTTTAAGTGCATTCAGAATTTTTTTTCATATAGTGCAAAGAATGGATCTAATATTTTTTTTCCACTCTCTACTCAGTTATAACAATTCTGTTTATTAAAAAGATTGTTGTTGCTTCAGTAACTTGAGGTACCGCTTTATCATCGTTGCTATGGATCTGTTTCTGGATTTTCTCTTCCATTGGCATCACAGACTAGGCATGTGCTACACATTGTTTTAATCAGAGGCTTTTGATACGGTTTAATGTTTCTTGTATCTTCTCCTTTTGATTGTGTTCCTATCCATTCTTGCATGCTCCTTTCTGCATTTGATCTTTATAAGCAACCAATTGTAGAACGAGTCATTGCAGTACAGGGAACTGCTTTAAATGTACACATCACCTCTCCCGTATTCCACCTTCCCCACTTTAACTGAAGCACTTGGCATCAGTGTAACTTCTCCATGTGCCCCTCCCCAGCAGTTTTCGTGAACTTGTTACTATGAGCCCATGGTACAATGATATGTTGCTTAGGTGATCAGTTGTCTTTCCAGGGGGATTAGAGAAGAACATTCTTATCTCTGCACCTGACTAACCATTTCATCCCCTGATTTCTGTAGAGCTGAGTTTCCATGTGGAGGTCTTGCCCTATGGCAAGGATGCAGATGTTTTCATTTGTTCCAGGATAATGTGCAGAAGCTGGAAGACAGGAGCGTCTTGCCTTCTTTCTACCTCTGGGAGAGACATCCGGGAAACTATGGTTTTTTGATCATTTTGTTATGGCTCAGAGGATTGATTTTCAGTCTTACAGTAGATGTGTAAACCTCAATGCCTTAAGATAATTTGTGTGAAACATGCCATCTGCATTAGGTCTCATCCAGGCTGGAAAGGCAGCCATTCAGTGTCACCTTCACCGTGAGTCTAGGAAGTATTGCAAGATGATTAGATAATACAAAACATAATTAGGAATATAAATCTGCTCCAAAGCCCTTTTGTTCTGTAATATGCCTCTGATTAAAACAACATGTAGCACATGCATAGTCTGTAAAGCCTTAATTAATGATGTTTTGGCTGTATCTGTTACAGTCTTTGTTAGCACAGTGGCTTCAGTTGATTATTGGAGAAGTAGTAGTATTTGGAACCAGCATGCACTTCTGTTCCCTTTTAACTTCATCAGCTTACAGGTCTTCCAGCCTCCAAGTGGAGGTATGGCTACTGCGGCTCAGCTAATGCATTCTGTATGCTGTGCTTTTGTATTTCCTCTTGTCATGTTAATCTCATGATAATCTCAAAACATCCAATCTATAAGCATTGGGTGAAGTTCTACTAAGGAACATTGATGAAGTTCTATTCACAAGAGGATTTTAGTCACTATACTATGAAAACTAGGTATTTTGTTACACTCCCCCCGCCCCGCCCCTTTACTGCTATGCTGTGACTATATATGCACCCGAGGGTCATATACCACCAGGTTTTAATGATTGACTTGTTCCATAGTAGTGAAAGGTAAGCCCTTTCCTAAAAGAAAACACACCAGAACCAAATTAATAGAACAGGTGAGTGCTTGAAATGGACAGAACTTCGGTGCACATATGCATGCAGAAAAGACCCTTTTTTGGCTTTCTCCAACCCATAACAGAGATTGCTGCCAGCCACATGGCTCTCCTTAGTCAAGATGGCCATGAAACCATGACTCTATCTTCTTTATCCCATAACCAAGATGACAACCAACTATGTGTTGTTTATATCTCAGAATGGAGTCATGCCATATGGCTTAGCATAGACTTTTAATTTATCAACCCCAAGCTACTAGTTTTAAGCTAACATTTTGTTGCAGATATTATAGATTTTAACCACATCCAATAACTGATAAGCCAATAATCTCTTTCATTTTTGAACCTGGACTTTAAAAACATTCCTGGGTCTGTAAATGGTAAACCATAACCCAATTCCAGAGTGAGCAATAAAGTAGAATAGCATAAGACAGCTTGAATATTATCCATACCCAAATAACATTTGAATCCCTCTTATATTAGATCTGGTGACCAGAAAGCCCAGAGGTAAATTCTGAGCCCAGGCAGGTGGAACGAAACAGCATTTATTCACATATTCAAGGCCAGTCAGACTCAAGCATGCAGTGACCATGTACATTCATACATACAAAATAGACAGCAAAACTTAACAGACATAGAAGTTACAGATTCATCTATACATTGGAGTTGCTGCTATGCAGCTGAGCTGTCAGGGCTATCACAAATTCTGTGGCTCAGCTTCTCTGCCATCTAGATGCAGGTAGGAGGTAAGACTAGGTGGCACCTGGAGCTGGTGTGTTTGGCAGGGCCTTACTGCAACAAGTCCAAACACACAAAGATTGATCAGGTTCATAAGATTAGACAAGACAAGGCAAGACAACAACATTTAATAATTGGACTTCTTTGCCTCAGAATCCATTAGTTCTTTTTGTACAACCTAGATGCTAGGAACTCATCAAAGGCAAGGCCATTCTGAGTCTTTCCCGGTTCCTCAAGTCCATGTTGGACCGATCCAAAAACCTCAGTATTGGCTCCCAAATTCGTGAAATTTCTAGGCTTTGGAATTCTGTAGAAATAACCTGTGGGCTTCAGGATGCCTCCCCATTCCCCAGATGAAGGATTTTTTTGGGTTTGTGTCAAGCCCTCTTCATTCCAGATAGAGTACCCTATAACCAGAACTCAGAAACCAACAGAAAAGTAGCTAAAACAACAACAAAAAAAATGGTTGATGTCCATCCCCCCACCCCTGATTGTGGCTGTTTACCTTGGGAGTTTGCTTCTCAAGTATCCTGGAGTGGAGAGTGAATTTGTGGTGGAATGATCTCTCTTAGGCCCCCATATATTAATCCTGTGATTTACCTGAAAAACACCAATTCCATCATTTTGGGCCAAATTTAAAGCAAGCTTTATTAAATATTAAATACTAAGAGATGAACTTTGGTCAGGACTATTCCCTGGAATTTCCTGAGAATGGCCTTGAGCCACATGTTTCAGGAGCGTATGAGGACAAACCTATAGACTTCTGCACTTTCCCATGAGGCTTTGTTATTTTCCAAGAACTGCCATTCCCAGAATCCCAGGAAGTTACCTGGTTCCTGAGCAGGTGGGGCTTACAGGTTAATTTTGGGTATTACACATCCTAAGGGAAAGCTGTACATGGCAATATAATACCTTTGTCTTTTTCCTAAGTGTGTCCTTGACATTACAGATACTGTGAGTAATCTCACTTAGATGCTCTTGTTTAATTTTTTCTATTAATGTTTTATGTAATTGTGATTATTTCACCTCTTTGTATAAATATATGTATTTGTATTATATATGTATAATATATATGTGTACATATATATGTATAATATAATGTGTTTTCATCACTTGTCATGTTTAAAAAGACTTTTATATACATTTCATTGTATTGACCACCATTCCTGAACTAATAGTCCAATATTAAGTGATATTACCATAGGGAAGTGTCTTTCATGGTAGTCCTCTGTCCTTGCAGAACCTGTAAGGAGAACTAATGCCTATCAAAGGACAACTGGCCCTATGAAGTTAATAATATTAAATCCTAATTTTCAGATGAGGAAGAAAGATTAATTAACTTTAGTGAGGTCACAGAACTAACTAATGAATTACAAAACTGCACTACTTCCTTCTGCTTCCAAAGACACACAGATAATTTACATATTGCAGACTGTCAGTGTCCTTGCCCCACCTCTCACTTTTGTTTAATCTAGACACCAGAAGATTCATCTTTAAAATAGTAACTTAGATTTTAGCTCTTCTCCACTGTGTTTGCCTGACTCTTAAAGTTTTTATGCACAGTAACTCTTCCTCATTGTGTCTGTAATGAAGACATGGAGGAACAGGTAAGCCGACAACTGGTTATCTGCTTCTGAGAAGCACAAAATATGCTGGTTCCTGACTACTGTTCTAGTCCATGTGCAGTGTGGAATAAGTGAGATTTCCATGTTTCCACATTGCCAATTAGACAGTGAAAATGAACATTTTTGAAAAATTGTTTTTTAGAGCTTTGTTATTAGCCATTGTTTAGCTTTTTTTTTTAACTTAAAAGTTTTTTCGAGAATTTTCTGTATTCAAATTACTGTATTGAAATTATTTCCAGGCTGCCTCCTTCTACCTGCAGCTTCTACTGTGTTCCCACACTTCCTCTTAAAGTAATGACTCCATCTTCTTTACTGTCACCCCCCCCCCCCAATCTGCCGAGTCTTGTTTGTGTTTAGATTGACCTCTTGGGTTTTCATAACATATTAGGAGGTTCATCCCTGGAGAACCCGCACGCCTCTTAGTAGTCATTAAATGACTGGAGTTTTCATCTTCATCTAGGTGTGAGGCCCTGTGAGTTCTCCATGTGCATTCTCACGTCAACTGGTGTTGTCATTATGCATGTCTTTTTAGCTGACTCTATTGTCGAGATCTCATGGGTGCAGCTTCTCTGTCAAATATAGAAGACACAGTCTGATAGCAGATGTTCTCTGGCGGTTACAGTCTTTCCCCTCTTTCTTCTGTGATATGCCCTGGGCCTTATGTGTAGGGATTTCACTGTAAATGTACCAATTGGGGTTAGTTGCCCACTATCTATGGCAGAAAGGATCCTCTCTGATTAGGGTTGAGAGTTGCACTTTTCTGTGAGTATAAGAATGAGTTTTAAGAATGCAGTTAGAAACTAGTTTAGGAAAGTGGCAGTAGAAGGTTTTCCTCTAGGGTTCATGAACTCACCAACCATGAACAGTTGGCAAGATCTGCGTACATACCAGGCTTACTGAGCAGGCTTTACATCTAAGTAGACAGCTGTTGGTCACCCTCATGCAAAGCATGCCACTGTCGCATCGCTGGCAGAGCTTGGCAGGGGGAGCATTCTTCTGGCCATGCTTTTCACAATTGGCATAGAACTGTTGCGAGTTTTTCTCCCTAGGTAGTTTGAGTAAGAACTTTGGATGATGTGAAAGCTAGACCTCAGGGAGGGGGCTCTAGTTCAGTTCTAGTTCAAGTCCTCCAGGTCCTTACCGTCAAGTTCTGGGATGCAGTCAAGGACAACAGTGATACTTTTGGGAGCCCCTTGGACTCCTCTGCCAACAACCCAAAGAGAGGTTTCTCATTCCTGGTACTGGGAGGTTTATTACATAGTCATGGCTCTTGTGAGGAACATTAATATCTAATGTGGCTTATTTGTGTGTGTGTATACATGTATATATATATGTGCACATATATATATAATAAACTATATACACATATATGTATTTACAATACTCATAACTATATATGCATTTTTAAGTGAACATGAAGTAATGTTTCTCTATGGCTTTTTGAAACATCCTTAGTGTTACTTAACATTCTCTATTCTTCTGTATTACCCCACTCTTTTTTAACTTTTTTATTATTTCATGACTCAGAAATTCATAAATGTCAATACATTTAAAATATAATTTTTTTTTGTTTTTTCGAGACAGCGTTTCTCTGTGTAGCCCTGGCTGTCCTGGAACTCACACTGTAGACCAGGCTGGCCTTGAACTCAGAAATCAGCCTGCCTCTGCCTCCAAGTGCTGGGATTAAAGGCGTGCACCACCACACTTTTTAAACAAAAAGTCCAGGATTCGGGTCTTGCGGTATGGAGTAGGATGTTTGTGAATTTTCTGGGTTTTCTGTTATTTTAGAAAGTCATTTTGAAACAGGTATTTATCCTTCCAATGTATCTCATCAGCCTGGTGGTGGCACACTCCTTTACTCGCAGAGGCAGAGGCGGGCAGATCTCTTGAGTTTGAGGTCAACCTGGTCTACAAAACTTAAAGCTGAAACCAGATGGGAATGACTGGTGATGTTTGAATTTGTTTCTGTGTAAATATCTGTTTCTCTAGATTAGAGGATGCCCACCTAGCCTTTGTCTGCCACCTCTGTGGTTTTACTTGGTCAGTGGAATGGGTTTTAACTGTGCGTATTGCTTGTTCCCTAGCGTGGTGTTGACACAGAAGTGGTTTTGATAGTAATAAGAAAGAGTAGAGGCCTGGCTAGAGCTTGTCCTCAAGGAATAAGGGACACTTGCTTTTTAAAAGCAAAGAAAGAATGAACTTAATTCTCTCTCTTACTCCGTCCCTCCCTCCCCCCCCTCTGTTTTAAGTATGCACTGCTAGAGTAGGGTATTAGTGTCTTTCTCTATCACTTATACCTTTGAAGCAGGGTCTTTCTCTGAACATTAACTTGTGGATTTTTAAAAATAATTAATTAAAATATATCACTCCCCTCTCTCCTCCAGTGGGAGCTTGTGTTTTTTAGCTAGGCAAGCAGCCAGCAAACCCCAGGTGAGCCTCCTGTCCTTATTTTCCCTCCGAGTGCTGGATTGCAGGCTAAGTACAGGCCATGCCCACCTTGTAACATGGGTTCTGAGATCTGAACTCAGCCCTTCATAGATGTGCAGCAAATACTCTTAAACACCAAGCCATCTCCCTAGAACCTTATCAACTTTTGTAACTATAACTATATAAAAGATATAAAATACATAATATATTTTACAGTATATAGTATATAATTTATTATGTTATTTATATATAATATATTTATATATAATATATAAAATATAACTTTTATACATTTGGGAGAACAGTGGACTGCATTTTATGCATTGATTGAATGTTGCTTTTCTTGCAGGAAACTCGAAGTCCTTTAATGGAATATTTGTTATCTTGATATTTCCTAAAATGTTATTTGCAACATTTAAAAATATATGGAGGAATGGGGGATGGAGAGTTGAAGGAAAACCACTGAGTGGTGGCAGTAGACCTGGTGCCTGGCCCTTCTTTTCTGGCTGGTAAAGCTGGGCTTCAGTGGGACTTCTTTCTTTCCAGATCTGTCCTATAAAATCAATCACTTGACCCAGTTGGAGAGTTTCTGTTACTGTTGCTTCAGCATCCTGTCTCTTTATTTAAATCTCTCCTGGCATAATGAATGCCCTCTTGTATGAGCTGGGCATTCTTGAGATGTGTTTTGTCTCCGCATCACATGTGAAGTCCTAAAACAGGCCTTTCCACTAGTGCTCTGAGAGGTGGTGGAAGACCTGTGTAGCATCACTTAATGAGATGTTTAGGTGTATGTGAATACCTGTGCCAACTGCCCCAAGTCCTCTCTCTCCTCTCTGGCTTACTTTACTTTATCATCATCAGCTTTATAGGGCCAAGCATAATGCCTTATAAATTGGGCACACAGTAGTGTGTGCATCTTGTTTTCATTTTCTTTCTCTTTATTTTTTTTCCAGCTAATTTCTAAACAGAAATCTTATTAGATGGTTGGCAAAGTCCACAGCCATCTCTCAGCTTCCCACCTCATCTGGGTTTTGGCACTTCCTCTACCCCTCTATTAGCGGATTTCAGAGAAATGATAGGAACATGTGCCTGACACAGACACCCAGGCGTTCCCCACACAGGTGCACTTTAACAGGCAGCACTTTGCTGACTAATGAACAGATGCTTTTAATGCTTAAAATATTCTACATAAATGCAGAATTGCTTATAATTACATGTGCCTAATAGATTATTCTTTGAGTTATTCTAAAATTATTTTGATTTTCAACATTAGAAAAATGAAGCATTTGGATGGTTTTAACTGGTAAGTTGGTGAGGTGGGAAGGAATATAGCTCACAGCTGTAGCATCTAGCTCAAATTCTTTTATTTCTAATGACAAACTAATAGCTGATGCTGGATGCTGGATGGTACAGTAGCAGTGTCCACAGTCAGGAAACCTCACCTTCACTGCCACAGGTTGCTCGTTAAGGTAAATGTTACCAGGGAAGAAAAAAAAAGTATTAATCCTTGTTAGTGGGTGTGTGTCAGCAGAGTGTGCCATCACTTTGTAAGTGTGCATACCCCAGTGGTTTGGTCACACATGAGGCTTATATTTTGTGATTGTTACTACACACACTCGTAAATCTTACTTTTACTTTTTTTCTCTGACCTGCTGGCTTATTTTCTGTTTACTTCATCTCTTTACATAGTAGGCACAATATGTCTGCTTTAGGCAGGCTGGTAACCAGCCCTTCAGCAAACTCGTGAGTGCTCATAAAACCAAGCTAAGAACTAGTGTTGTAGGCCTAGCTTGAGGGACGACGCAGGCAGGCTGCTGAGAGCTATGGCGGCTGCTCTGGGGAGTGTTCGACATGCACAGAACACTGCCGCTCTTCTCGGGAGCGGCTTCAGAATGCCACAGACATTGTGTAGGGAAGCTCCTCAAGTTTCCTGTCTTCTCTTGTGTCACTCTGGGTTGTTACTGTGCTCTTTGCTGTTGCCTTACTTTTTCTCTCACAGCTTTCTGTGTGGATGAAAAAAGCTCCACACTTGCTGTTGCTTTGCCCACTAACTGTATTTGTTGTTTTGAAACATCAGTTTGGCCAGCCATGGTTGATGTATACCTTTAATCCCAGCAGGACCAAGCAGAGGCTGGCGGATCTGAGTTTGAGGCCAGCCTGGTCTACAGAGTGAATGAAAAACTAAAAAAACAACAAAACAAACAAAAAACCACACAACACCACCACCAGTTTATACACAGAATGGAGAAAGTGGAAGCCACATTATCAGCACAGATAAATGCATAACTAAAGTATGTGCAGTGGAACTCTATTCAGCCTTGCAAATGGAGGATATTCCAACCTGTGCATCCCACAGAACATTTTGCTAAGTGAAATAAGCTAGTTACAAAGGGACATGTATTGTATGTTTGCACTCATGAATAGTTGGAGAAATCTACAGAATGGTGGTCATTGGCTTAGGAGAAGGGGAAGTTGGGAGTTATTATTGCATGAATATATAGGATTTTAGTTTGAGAAGATGAAAGATGGCAGTGATTATAATAAGAATAAATCTAAAGTTACTGATGTGTGCACTAAAAGTGACCAAATGGATAATTATGTTAATATACATTTTACAATAATTTTGAAAGATATTCTTTTTATTTGTGATTTTGTGTGTGTGTGTGTGTGTGTGTGTGTGTGTGTGTGT
>JADRCC010263762.1:0-14910 GCA_019843855.1 Hylomyscus alleni | reverse complement strand
AAAAAAAAAAAAAAAAAAAACAAGCCGTGCAGTGATGGTACACGCCTTTGATCCCAGCATTTGGGAGGCAGAGGCAGGCAGATTTCTGAGTTCGAGGCCAGCCTGGTCTACAGAGTGAGTTCCAGGACTGCCAAGGCCATACAGAGAAACCCTGTCTTGAAACAAACAAACAAAAAAAAACCCGAAAAACAACAACAACAACAAACTTTCTTATAAAAATATTCTGTTTTCTTTTCGTCTTTCACAGTAAAAGCTATAGCCTCACACTCTCTGCCTTCCTCACGTTTCTCTCCCACTTGCTGACGCCTTCCTGTTTTGTTTCCTTCCTCAGTATTATGAAACAGAGCAACATAAGCAAATTTATCAAATTAGGAAGAGAAATGCTAACTGGAACTACATGTATAACACGCAATGATTAATCAAGGTTGCCTGTGCACACATTGTCAAACCATGAGGTTCTTGATTGTTTTGCTTGTTACAGATCATGGAAAGACATTATTACCTCATGGACCTTTAAAAACATCTTTTGGAGACCAGTGGTTAAGGGCACTGACTGTCCAGGAGAATCTGGGCTGGATTCCCAGCACCCACACAGTGACTGAGAAACATATGGAACTCCTCAGTCAAGAGGATCTGACACCCTCTTCCGGCACTATTGCTTGCAGGTAGCACACAAACACAGACACAATTCTTTTTTTAATTAATTAAAACAAAAAGGGGGCTGGAGAGATGGCTCAGCAGTTAAGAGCACTGACTGATCTTCCGAAGGTCATGAGTTTAAATCCCAGTAACACAACTATCTGTAATGAGATCTGGTGCCCTCTTCTGGGGTGTCTGAAGACAGCTACAGTGCACTTACATGTAATAAATAAATTATTTTTTTAAAAAACCAGCTGGGCGGTGGTGGTGCACACCTTTAATCTCAGCACTTGGGAGGCAGAGGCAGGCAGATTTCGAGTTCCAGGACAGCCTGGTCTACAGAGTGAGTTCCAAGACAGCCAGAGCTACACAGAGAAACCCTGTCTAGGGGTTGCAGGGGAAAGGAGGGGCAGTCCAAGATGAACAAGAGACTCCCTGTTGAGTCGTTGGGTCCAGTGATGGCATTCTGAACCCCAGAGCCTTTGTATGTAGAGCAGGTCGCACATAAGGAAGGAGATAAGGGGGCCAAATGATACAGAGGTCCCCCTTTTATTATAAGACTTGGTTTTATTTAACTTTATTCCCCTCACAGAATCTTTCTTTTTTTATTTATTTTATGTATGTGAGTACACTGTAGCTATCTTCAGACACACCAGAAGAGGCCATCAGATCCCATTACGGATGGGTGTGAGCCACCATGTGGTTGCTGGGAATTGAACTCAGGACCTCTGGAAGAGCTGACAGTGCTCTTAACCACTGAGCCATCAATCCAGCCCACACAGAATTTTTCTAGTGACAATTATATATGTGGTAAAGCAGACTTGCCAACAGGACAGATCATCTGAACAGGTAACTGATCCCCATACAAAAAGAGAAGAAACCAAGAATCTGTGGGATAGATATCCCTTCCACTCCAGGCATCCAGTGACAGCCCCAGGTAAGGGCATCATCCTTTGTGCACTAAAGCATAGAGACAGAGGTGACCAGGCTATCCTTTAATCGTCCCAGGAACTCAGGGTAACAGGGTGACTGAATTCCGGAAACTACATTCTCCCCAAATCACCTGTGCATCCTTACAGAGAATGGCTTTAGAAAGATACATCAGGGACTTGGGAGATGTCTCAGAGGGCAAGTCCTTGCTGCTCATGTCTGAGGAATGTAGTTTGACTTCTCAACACTCAAGGAAATGCTGAAACAAATTCCTGTTACCCCAGTGATTGGGAGGCATGTTTCTACCCAGTAGAAACATGACTCTTAAGGCTTAATTATCCAATCAGGTTTACATATATCAATAAGATCACAATTTACAAGATGCCAATACAATAATTTCAGAGACAATTGATAAAGATAACGCTCTAGCCCAATTATTATAACCTTGTAAAAATCTTAGCTACTTGTGGCTGTTTAAAACCACAAGGGGTCAGGATTATCTTCCTGTTCATCTGCTTCCATGTGGCTTCTTCTGCCCCTCCCTCGCCTCCGACCTCTCTCACCCTCAACTTCTGGCTCAGTCTCCCTATTCCTGTCCTATCGTAGGCCTGTCACTGCCTGAATGTGGCTGGACAGAGAAAATGCTGCAACAGGATCCCATCAAATTCCCTTAGCAATTGGAAGTTTCCCTCTTGGCCAAACTCAAGAGAACTCAGTCCCACTGAGTTTCTAGGCAAAAAGAGGAAACCAATGAAGAGAGGAGTTGATAAACCTCATCTCTTCACCATCAGTCAAAGAGAGAAGAGAAACAGCTCTGCTGGGTGACAGCAGAGATTAACTGGGGGTTTTAAGTAGCCACAAAGGAAGGGAAGTGGTCAGAGGAGGGTTTCATAATCGGGAAAGAACAGAGGCCCTGCAATAGAGAAAGTGACCGGAAGAGAAACGCTTTGTTTATTTCCAAGACATGCAAGTAAGAAGATTCAGGAGGCACATGGAGCTTTTCCAAGCTCCAGGAAAGAGGAGACAAATGGTCTCAAAGAGAGGGGCCTCCTCCATCTTGCCTTCAATGAAAGGTCACCTGAACCATGGCACCGAGACATTAAAGGATCACTTAGTTTTTGGTTGTTTTCTTTCTTTTTTTGTTTTTTGTTTTTTTGTTGTTGTTGTTTTTTGCGGGTGGGGGGGATTATCAATTTTAAAAAGAAGTTTATTTAGCAAAACAAATTAAAGCATATACTCTAGGACTGGAGAGATGGTTCAGTAATTAATAGCATAGGTTGTTCTTCCAGAAGACCCAGGTTCAATTCTCATCACCCACATGGCAGTTCACAATTGTCTGTTACTCCAGTTGCAGGGAACCTGACACTCTCACACAGACATACATGAAGGCAAAACACCAATGCACACAAAATTAACATTTTAAATAAATAAATAAATAAATTTAATTTAAAAATTAATTAAAAATTAAAAACAAATTTAAAAAGCAAAAACAAACAGAAAACAGGTACTCCAAGAGAGTTTAAAAGGATGGGATGGGCAGATAGCCCAGTGGATTCAACATTATGGGTTTAAATATTTTATAAATATTTATGCAGTAGATATCATATTCATGAGGTAAAGGTGACTCTTTTTTTTCCCCCTCCAAAATCATAGTAGATTAGATCTTCCTTTTAGGGTGCAGGTGGCCTGTCCAATGCCTGAAACTGAGTTCTCGCTTTCCGAATCATTTTTGGACTCCCATAGAGAATCACTTTAGCAAATGCAGGCTGCCAGGTCTGAGACAGGAAACCTGCATATGGCACCTGGCTCTATAGAGAGGATCATGGGAGCAGGGGTCTCACAGCAGAGGAAGCAGAAAGAACAAATGCAGTGCATTTGTGAGACATTTGGGCAAGAAGATTCTTTCCTCTTCCACGTGAGGGGGTGCAGTGAGGAAACTGCTAACATGACTGCTCCGCTCCAAGGGGTAAGGAGATGTTGTTGTGAGTAAGAGAGAAACTATCCGGAGGCATCTGGAAGAGTCCAGAGCAGAGAGCAGAGAGAGAGAGCAGACTGGATGTGGCCAGGGAAGCAGGAGAGAAGAGTGGAGATAGCAAGAGACAGAGACTAGCCAGAGATAGCAAATAGCAAGAGAAGAAAGAGTGAAGAGAATCGCAAGAGAGGATACAAGAGGAGGTAGCCTGGGTATAAGAAGGATGCAAAGTTGCAAGCAGGGAAGCTTGTGAACTGGAAGGAGTTTAGGGTAGTGGAAATGAGAAGGGCTGAACCAATTGATGGACTCTTCAGAAAAGCCAAATGCCAAGTATCCAAACCACATTGAAAGTGATACTGTAGTGACACTTGAGTCTTTCAAGGGTGCACACCCATGCTTAGTGCACATGTGTGGCTGGAAAGTGTTCTAGAGCCTTAGTTCCTGATACAGTAGCAACATCCTAATTGCATCATCCAGTAGTTTTAACCATACAAGGATGTTGTGACCGTGGGAAACACAACTACCAAGACTCAGCCGCCATTGTCCTTGGTTCTCTCAAATCTAACCTCTTGCCTATGGAGTGTCGTCAGCTCTGCACGCGTTTCATGACCAGATGTTTCTGGTTGTGGTAGTTAATGCATGTCTTCAGCCTTAAATGAGGGAAGGTTAGATCAGGTGAGTCTATGTCAAGTCAGTGTATGTTATAGTTCAGAACAAAAAACGTCTCTTTAATCAACATGCTAAGGCCCTTCTCCTGGAGGAGGAGGAAGAAGATGGAGGAAGAGGAGGAGGAGGCATAGAGCCATTAACAATCATTATCAGGGCATGGACTCAGATGGCTTAAATGTATCTTCCTTGACTTAGTCTTCAGGAAGTGTGGGGCTAAAAGGCGTTCAATGGGAGAGTCAGTCCGGAACAAGAGTGAGGTCAAGATGTGGCCAAACCCTGAAAATCTCATCCTGAGACCGGCAGGGGTAGAACTGTTTCCTCCTTGCTCTGGGCCTGTATGGCCCAGGGCACATAAGCCTTAAGACTCCCCATGTCTGCCACCCTTGAGATAGTCACATAGCCCAGTGGTCAAATTACATGTTAAACTTCCCCTCTCTCTATAAGAGCATATCCAGCAAGCACCTGGAATTCCTCTTCATGCAAATGAAGCATACCCAGCTCCTCAGCTCCAACCAATCACGTCCACTCACCCAGAAAACCTCTTCCCACTCTCCAAGGTTTATAGAGCCCTTGTTCATTCGCAATAATATCAGCTGCTTCGGGGCTGGCGAGATGGCTCAGCAGGTAAGAGCACTGATGCTCTTCCGAAGGTCCTGAGTTCAGATCCTACCAACCACATGGTAGCTCACAACCACCCGTAATGAGATCTGACACCCTCTTCTGGTGCATCTGAAGACAGCTACAGTATATTACGCTGGAGCGAGTGGGGCCATCCTAAGTTCAATTCCCAGCAGCCACATGATGGCTCACAGCCATCTGTACAGCTACAGTGTATTCATACACATAAAATAAATAAATAAATCTTTTTTTTTTTTTTTAAAAGACAGCTGTTTCACTGAAAACTGTCTCTGGAAATGACTATTTCTTTCCCACTCACACCAGCTGAGACCCTGCTAACCCACCTGCTCAGTTAGGCTTCATTCTTTCCAGTCCAGCCCCTGCCTGGTTAAGCTTCATTCCTTCCGGTCCAAGCCAGTGCACAATGGTGCCTGGATATCTGGAGGGCAGAAGCAGACCCAGGCTGGCAAAGGTGGTAGTTTGCATTCTACACAGCTTGGGGTCAAACAGTGCTGACAGAAATGACATTTCCCTGTATTCCCTGCTTCAGAAGGCTTCCATGTCCTAAAAGGATATGCCTCACAGCAAGGAAGTATGTGCCCCTGATGAGGCCTGCTTTGTGACTTGGCCTTGATCCATATCTTGATCCAAAGAGCTAAAGTTCGGCCCCTATCCCCAAAGCTGTAAAACGGGCTGTCTGTGATTACCCTGGAGTGTTCCTTGTTAACATCTAGGGTAGGGGGAGGTAATGGAACAGCCGTTTCCCCACTTAGTTCCAAGTACCATGGTGGTACTGCCACCTACAACGTATGTGTCTACTGGTCTGTGAGTGACAACTGTTACTGAGGGCACTTGTAGCAAGAACTTTTTCCCCTAGGAGATATGAATAAACATCTATCCCTTCTTTATTGGGCTTCAATGACCAATCAAAGCACAATTCCACCCAAACCTAATTTGGTGAACCAATGAGATTATTGTTGACTATTTAGCATAGGTAAGGAATTACTTTAAAAGCATAGATTATTCCAAAGCAGAAGTGAGGGAGTGCACACGCACGCGCGCACACACACGCACACAGTCTCACCCTACAACTTCCATAGCTACACTGGTGGAGTGCCCCTTCAATTAACTTCTTCCATTCTCCATATACTCTTTCATCTCCTAGGACCCCAAGGCCATAATACAACTACTACAGGATCACAGCTGTCATGGAGGTGCAAGACCTAGTGACTAGACTCTCCAGTGAGTTCCAGTGACCTTCCCTGCCCTCTCCTACTATGAAGAATTCTCAACAGTCAATAAACCCAACCCAAATTCCGGAGGAAACATCACATCTGTCTTGGTTAGGGTTTTACTGCTGTAAGCAGACACCATGACCAAGGCAAGTCATATAAAGGACAACATTTAACTGGGGCTAGCTTATAGGTTCAGAGGTTCAGTCCATTATCCTCAAGTTGGGAGCATGGCAGTGTCCAGATAGACATGGGGCTAGAGGAACTTAGAGTTCTATGTCTTCATCTAAAGGTAGACAGAAGACTGTCAGGGGTCTTAAAGCCTATGCCTACAATGGCACACTTCCTGCAACAGGGCCATAACTGGAGCTGGTGAGATGGCTCAGCGGTTAAGAGCACCGACTGCTCTTGCCAAGGTCCTGAATTCAAATCCCAGCAACCATATACTAGCTCACAATCACTTGTAATGAGATTTGATGCCCTCTCTGGTGCATCAGTAGAGCTACAGTGTATATGTACTTATTTATAATAATAGATAAATCTTTGAGCCGGAGCTAGCAGGGACTGAGCAAGCAGGGCCAACTGGAGCAAACAGAGGTCCTAAAAGTCAATTCCCAACAACCAGATGAAGGCTCACAACTAACTGTACAGCTACAATGTATACTCATATATATTAAATAAATAAATAAATAAATAAATAAATAATCTTTTAAAAAAAATAAAAACAGGGCCGAACCTACTTCAGCAAGGCCATACCTCCTAGTAATGCTACTCCCTGGGCTAAGCATATTCCAATCACTACAACATTCCATGGCTGAGAGGAGATAGAAGCATTTTATAATGTCAAGGGGTTATTCAGCTTCATCTCGTGGGTCATATGTGTGGTGTCAACTGAAGAGACAGGCTGCCAATTTACTAAGTAGTAAATTTTAAAGAACCAGTGTTTCTCTATTTCTCTCTTTTTCTCTCTCTCCCTCAATTAACAATTAGGCCCAAGCATCCTAGTTCATAGAGAATTAAACTCCTTAGTATGAATGAGATGTCCCCCATATTCTAGTACATTTGAATAATTGATCCCCAGTTAGTGCTGACAGGAGGTGTGGCCTTGTTAGAGGATGTGTAGTTGGGAGCAAGCTTTGAGGTCTCAAAGGCCACACACATTCCCAGTGGTCTCTCTCTGCTTCCTGTTGGGGACTGAGATGTGAGCTCTCAGCTTGTGCTCCAGCCAACACATCTGCAACTTGCTGCCACACTCTCTCATCATAATGCTCGTAAGGCTCGGGAACCATAAGCCAAATAAATTCTTTCTTCTATATGTTGCCTTAGTCTAGGTACATGAGGATCCTTCAAGGCTTAGATGGGACTGATTCAAAGAGATGCCAAGAAAATAGGGTCAAAACAATCCGGGTTTTTTCTTTTGTCCCTACTTTTTGCCCTCAGGATTTCAGAACCGAACTCCGCGATGTCACCCCTGGGTTAGAGGTGGGGACATTGCTCAGCCAGATGCCAGGAGTCACAGGAGATCTCATGCTAGCTTTCAGGACTCTGGTTGTCAAGACAGTACATCAACAGGAGGGCAGGAGGGCAGGAGTCATATTATCTCAGTCTCTCCCTCATCCATCCTACCATGCAGTGAAGTTTGAAATACTGGCTCCGTGCAAAGTTACTAAGGAGGCTAAAGCAGCAAATGATTTCTTATGTTCTTCATCATGAAGGAACTTTCCTGTTTCTGACTGTCACTCAGCTCCCTCATTGTTTCTTCCAGGAAAGAGAGAGAGGGGGGGGGGGGGGGGGGGGATGGGGGGAGGTCCTAGTTTGTTTTTCTTGCTGAGATAAGCATTGTGACCAAAAGCAGCCTGGGGATTGTCTTCCCTTTTTATTGCTGGGATAAGACACTATGGCCAAGGCAACTTTGGCGTCGACTACACGGTGACCATGGCTGCTTGACAAAGTTTCAGCACACTGACATCACAGACCACACGATTCTCCTCCATCCTTGACTTTCATCCTTGATGATTCTCACTATGCATTATGGGAGTGTCCTTATACTTTTCTTCTTTGGGATATTTTGTGTGAGCTGTGGTAGAAAATGTAAATGTGTACAATGGTAGTCTCTCTAAACAAAAAGTCTCCGCCACAGTGGAACCACACAGAGTGATAGATAACCCTGCCTACTCCTACACAGGAATCCCTGTTGTGCCCCTCTGTTTGCACCAATAGAGAAGTTAAAGATTTACTAACTGAAAGATGGTGCCAGAAACTCTTGAATACACCTAATCTGAAGGATGAAAGGATACAATGGGAGAGAGAAACAACTGGCCCAAACCCCAGAGCCTGGGCCTTGGCAGTTGAAGGCAAGAGTTCAGTTAATAAGTATAGGACGGTGCCCACGATTGAGTCGCTGGGTATGTGACTTACAGGATGAATGGCAAACTCTGGTATGACCCATGAGAAGCAGATCCTGGGAAGAAGTTAGACGGGCTTGATCTCCCTCTGCCATATACAGGAACAGGCACTGGAGGAATCAGGATGGTGTGGCACAGTGGAAAAAGAGTAAGATCTCAGGACCTTCCCTTTGGGGAGCTCAGGAGGAGAACATGCCCACATTGTAAGACTGAGGCACAAAGGAACACAGCTAGGAAACAGCTCGATGCTCGTCATGCTACCAGGTGCAAATGCTGCGCCACGGCCCCTGAGGACTGAAAATTGCTCTTATGGGTTTGTTTCTCAGGACTCGGTGCCTGGCACCTTCTGACCACAAAGGCTGACCACAAAGGCTGGGAGCGTGCAAGAGGAAGTGGAGAAGGGGCACGTGGTGGGGTTGCTAAGCCTTAGAAAGCAATGGGGGCTTAGATGCTTGCTGAACTTATTGCTTTTGCTTCAAAGAAAAATACTGTAATAAGGTTGATGACCTCTTTCATTGTGAATGTTGAAAATAGTGCTAAAATGGGTTAAAACCAGCCTGTGGGAAGGTCATATATTTCTTGCAGTCATTAAGTCTGCTTTCAACATTGTTTATGGCTAAGCTATTATACAAATATAGAGTGTAAAAGGTGTATTCAATAAACACAGCTATCTTGATTCACCCTCAGATCATGTCTGTCCCCTCCCTTGCAAACTGCAAACCTCAGCTGGGCAGTGGTGGCGCATGGATTTAATCCCAACACTTGGGAGGCAGAGGCAGGAGGATTTCTGAGTTTGAGGCCAGTCTGGTCTACAGAGTGAGTTCCAGGACAGCCAGGGCTACACAGAGAAACCCTATCTTGGAAAAAACAAAAACAAAAAAACAAAAAAACAAAAAACAAAAAAAAAGCAAAATGCAAACATCTTGTTTGGGACCTGAACTTGGCTGGAACCGGACTCCAGTACAACTTATAAAACAAAATGTTCACTTTAGGGCTCACAGTTCCAGAGGGTCAAAGACCATGACTGTCATAGCAGGAACATGGAAGTCGTCAAGCAGGCATGCCACTGGAGCAGAAGTTGGGGGCTTACAAGGTGCAGAGAAAGAGAGAGAGACAGAAAGAGAGGTAGAGAAAAAGAGAGAGAAAGAGACAGAGAGAGACACAGGGAGAGAGGCAGAGAGAGAGAGAGACAGAGAAAGAGAGACAGAGACTTTGAAACATCAAAGCTTACCCTCCCCTCCAGTGACAAACCTCTTCCACCAAGGCCATACCACCCAGCCCTTCCCAAGCCATTCTACCAACTAGGGACCAATTATTCAAATATACAATCTAAGGGGGCCATTCTCAAACCACCACAAGAAGGAAAGGGTTTCTTTGGCTTATAAGTGACAGTCTGTCATCCAGGGAAACTAAGGCAGGAACTCAGGGTAGGAACAAAAGCAGAGAGCACAGAGGAACACTGTGTACAGTCTCACTTCCATGGCTCACTCAACCTGCTTCTTAAATAAGCCAGGACTAACTGCCCTGGCTGGGCCATCCCACATCAATTGCTAATCAAGAAAATGTGGAGTTAGAGAGATAGCTCTGCAGTTAAGAGCACTGGCTGCTCTTCCAGAGGACCTGGGTAGCACACATGGAGCAGCTAACAACCATGCGTGACTAACTCCCGCTATCGGAGGTCCAACACCCTCTTCTGGTCTCCATGGACATTGCACACGTGTGGTACACAGACATAATGTACAGGTTGACAACTTGACTGACCCGCAGCAAGTCAGCCCAGGAAAGGACATGAACGTCTGCAGAGGATGGTCCTACCATGAGCATGGGCTTCAGGCTAGTTTCATGTAACTTTGACACAAATTAGGATCATTGGAAAAGGGAAACTCATTTGAGAAAAGATATCTACCAGACTGGCCTGTGGGCAAGCCTGTGGTTCACTTTCTTCATTGATGACTAGTCTTGGATAGTTTTATGTCAACTTGACACAGTTCTAAGCGGAGGGAACCTCAATTGAGAAAATCCTTCCCTAAGACCCAGATGTAAAACATTTTTAAAATTAGTGATTGACGTGGGAAAGTTTGCTACTGGACTGGTCGTGCTAGGTTCTGTAAGAAAAAAAGCCGAGCAATCCTTCGGGAGCGAGCAGGTAAGCAGCATCCTTCCATGGCTTCTCCATCAGCTCCTGCCTCCAAGCTCCTACCCTGTTTGAGCTCCCGTCCTGACATCCTCAAATGATGAAGAGCAGTGTTGAGGTTTAAATAGAAATGGCCCCCACAGACTTGTGTGTTTGAATGCTCGGCCCTAGGGAGTAGCCCTATTAGGAAGTGTGGCTGTTTCGAACAGTTGTGGTTTTCTTGGAAGAGGTGTGTCACGAAGAGATGGCTTTGAGGTCTCAGGAGCTCAACTCAATTCCCTTCCTGCCTGTCTGAATGTAGAACTCTCCAGCACCGAGTCTGCCTGCATGCCGCCTCTGCCGTGCTTTCTGCCATGGCAATGGTGGACTAAGCCTCTGACACTGTAAGCCAGCCTCAACTCAAAGTTTTTCTTTATAAGAGTTGCCATGGTGATGGTGTCTCTTCACAGCAATAAAATCCTAACTAAGACAAACAGTGGTGTGGGAAGGTAGGCCAAACAAGCCCTTTTCTCCCCAAGTTTGCTTTGGCTATGGTGTTTCCTCATAGCAATAGAAACCCTAAGGCAATGACTTATGAAAGGGCCCAACTCACTGAGAATGGTACCACCCCTGAAAAGGTGCCCCTGGGTGGGATAAGAAGGTAGGCTGAGCAAGGCATGGGGAACAAGCCAGTAAAGAGTGCTTCTCCAAATACAAGTTGCTTTGGGTCATAAGTAGGAGAAACCCTAAGAGAGAGGTGCTCTAGGCATGAAAGAAGCTGTGTGGGGCCTGCCTATGGCTCTGAACAAGGACTGTGAGGTGCTATAGCTATTTTAATCTCAGTTGAAAAGACTTCTAAGCCTGCAAAAAGCTCCAGTCCCCCTTCCCTAAGCAGGGTGTGGGCTAGGTCAATTCTTAACCAGGGTTTTGGACAGAAAATTTGCCTGACCCTCAGCAATGGCTGTTATCCTCACCCTGGACTAATTTGATCCTCGGGATGATCTTCCATCAGAGCTGCAGCAGTAAGGGAAGCCAATGCCCAGCACTGCCCTCAGTTCCCCGAGAGGTTCCTTCCCCCTTAAGCTCTTCTGTAAAGGAGGTAATGTTTGACCCTTGACAACCAGGAAAAATCTCAGGACAAGACGTGAAACAGTTAAGTAGGTTTGTTAAGTACTAAGATAGGAGCCTTTAATTTCAGCTCTCAGGAAGCAGAGGCAGGCAGATCTCAGAATTCTAGGCCAGCCTGGTCTACAGAGTACGATCCCGGACAGGCAGGGCTACCCAGAGAAACAAACAAACCAGAAAGTATTAAGACAGTCATGGAGGCAATTTTGGCTTTCTCAAGTTTCTTGACTCTCAGTCAGTGAAGAAGACAAACTAGATCCCAGGCTGGGGCTTCTTCCTTCCCCAGGTCCTCCTAATTTTCCATCTCTATCCTGCTTCCTTTGTACCCTTTTAGTACTCAGCCAATCCCCAATAAGGCAAAAATCCCTTTATAAAAGTGTTCTGGGCCAGGGGGTGGTGGTGCACGCCTTTAATCCCAGCTCTTGGGAGGCAGAGACAGGTGGATCTCTGAGTTCGAGGCCAGCCTGGTCTACAGAGTGAGTTCCTGAACAGCCAGGACTACACAGAGAAACCCTGTCTTGAAAAAGACCAAAAAAAAAAAAAAAAAAAAAAAAAAAAAAGTGTTCTGGAAAGCCATAGCTGCTTGGCAGGGAGGGAGGCTCCCCTTTGGCAGAGGAGCCTTATTCATTTTCCGTACTTGAGAGTTAGTCTGTAAACCCCACACCCTCCCAGGGAGCCTGACATCCTGTGAGGGTGGAGGGCACTCTGCATATCCCTTGAAGCTGCCCTTTTGTTTCTTTCCCTCTGGTGGTTAAATTCCCTGCTGGGCAGGTCAGCTCAGTCAGAGTCTGGGCTGGGGAACAAGCTGGGGCTCTGCCATCCTGGTTGAGAAACCCAAATCCTTTAACTTGCAAAAGTGCCCCCCACCCCTTTCTATCCACCACACCCACTCCCAATTCCTGGCTGCAACCACTACAGTGCCTCCCCCCACTAGCACCCAAGGCAGTTCAGATCCACCGTGCTGCCCTGAGTATGGTGGTGACATTAAAACCCACCACAATGGTTTAGGAGGGCAAACGGAGTCCCATAGACACAGGGAGAAGATCCAGGAAACTCTACCTCCTCCCCTGCCAGGAGACAGGGTTTCTCTGTGTAGCCCTGACTGTCCTGGAACTCACTCTGTAGACCAGGCTGGCCTCAAACTCGGAATCTGCCTGCCTCTGCCTCCCAAGTGTTGGGATTAAAGGCGTGCACCACCACTGCCCGGCCCAGGCAACTCCTGAGATGCTTGCCTCTGGGAACCAGAAATAAAAACCCTTGGAAAGGTCCCTGTGAGATCATGATAGACCCCTGCACCAACAGAGATAGAAAGCACCCATCGGCCCCCAGGAGACTCAGAAACTCAATGCACCTAAGGGAAGTGGAAACTAGGACCACCTCGACCGGAGAAGTGAGTCCTTCATACCCTGGCAGAAGAGGGCATGATTGGTGCTCTCTCTTACCAGATAGGGTCGGGGAAGGGGGGGGGGGGCGATGGAAGCCCCACACAGTCACCGGGCCACCATATCTGCAGTATGCCAGCAGGGGGCAACAGGGCAGCGACTCTGAGCCTTTTTAAGGTCAATCCAGGCTCCAGGGTGACAAGGAATGAACTGCAACGCTGCTGTGGGACCAGCAGGGGACACTGAGCACCCTGCAAATCCTGGACCGGGAAAGCGCACATGGAACTTGTGACACTCATCTTGTCTGGTTTAGAGTATTTTTCCTGAAGTACAAGGACCCAGGCCTGGTCCTCCACTTCTGAATGGGGCTGGGTGCCCTGGGAATATGGGCGCCAGGACCAGAGGAAGCTAGAGTTCTCCCTGCCTGGAGTAGCCAAATACCATCCAGGACTTTGGCCAGCAAATGGCCACAACAGCAGGCCAGAAACTACTGCCAAACTGAGGATAACCTACACGTCCACCTCAGAGCAAGGAAGACTGAAGGGTAGGATGAATAAAAGTGGTCAGAGGATGGTGGCTCTCAAGTGCACTTTATTGACTCCACGGTGGATGGATAAATGAGTGTTACACCTGCGTGTAGGGAGGGGCAGAGGGGCAAGGAGGGATGCAGCTGCGGATGGTGAAGCACATCAGGACCAGAAGCCAGAATCCTCAATTAAGTCTAAAGATTACGAGCGTTCAGGGCAATGATGACGACGACAACAATAGTGATAACAACCATGAGGATGCTGAAGACCAGGGAGCTGATGTTCAGGCACTTGGCAGTGGAGGCGTAGGCCTGGGCTCCAGTCACATCACCCACCATCTTCCGGTCCCTAGACTAGAGCAGAGTAGATAGATGGTCAGTGGCCCTGGAGCTGATAGGCAGATGTCTGACAGTGTTTCTGACATACTCTCTGTGGACTGCGTCTCCCCCCCCCCCTTCTTAGGTCAGGAACATTTTACATACTTTGATCATCCAGGAGGCCCTAGCACCCCACCGTACACTATTGTTCCCCATGAATCTCCTAAATGCTTTCCACACTAGCATCCCAGTCTATAAGGTGAAGGGGCGCTATAGGCATTCCTCTAGACTGCACTGGAACAGGCTGACTCCAGAATCCCCAGGCAGCCTCACCTTGTGTCTGCCCTGAGAGTCTTTAAGCCATCACAAACACACACACACACACACACCCCACAGAAGAATGCACACAAACTTATTTTAAACAAAGGACCTCCCACCTCGATGCTCCATCTGGGTAGATGGAGCTTCAGGCTCACACACACAACCCCCTTATACCATCACTACCTGCCTCGAGCACTCACCTTCACAGAGTAGGCATAGGCGATGAAGCCCAGGCAGCAGAAGTTCATGAAGAGTGTATTGAACAGGGACCAGACCACATGGTCAGGCACAGAGACCTCTCTGGGCATGTTGATCACAGTGGTTCTGACAGAAGCTGATCCGTGCGGTGCCCCCAGCTCAGCCACCTCATATTCTTCCTTGATTCTTTCGTAGTTTGGGGGCTGTCCCCCACTGGCAGCGGTAATGAAGGCTTGAGAAGTGTGGTTCATGGTGCCGAGCAAGAGCAAGCAGCCAAGGGCAAAGGATGGAGAGCTCTGCGGGTCTGCCCTTTCTCCAGCAGTTTCGGTTTCTCAGAAGTTTCCTTTTCCTGAATTTTGGCTTGATGAAACTGGTCTGGGTTCAGAGAGGCGGGGATCTCAAAAGCCTGCGGATCAAATTACTCCAGGGCAGGATGTCAGGAAGGATTGTGAATCAGGGGGA
>JADRCC010263756.1:1260-12306 GCA_019843855.1 Hylomyscus alleni | reverse complement strand
GTGTGTGTGTGTGTGTGTGTGTGTGTGTGTGTGTGTGTGTGTGTGTGAGTGGTGTGTGTGGTGGGCATGTAGGTTCTGGGATTTGGAGGTAAGGATAGAAAGGCAAGAAAAAAGTTCTGGTCCCACCTAAGATGGAGTAACTGTAAGCAAGAGGGTCACCCAGGACAGTGGCATCCAATGCTCACAGCTGCTCAGGTTGTCCTCGGTACCCAGGATATCAGGGGATGTTGGAACACTAGGTCCCTAACTCCATGCATTAAACTCCATGCATCAAAACTCCATGTCAGCAACCAGATGTGTCCCAGCATCCCTCCTCTGCAGATGTCAATGAATCTGTGCATCAGAGAGCTGCCTAGCTACAGTGAGAACAACCCCCTCTTGCCCTCCAAGGCTTCTGCTGATTTCTAGAAACAGCAGAGTTCTCATGGGGTGGGAGGCATGGCTGCCCTGTTAGACCCTTGGCATAGGATTTATGAAATGTTGCCTGCATGGGGTTTGTGGGGATACAGTGCTTGTGTAGATAGGGGACCAGATACCCAAACTCCATAGAGGCTTTCAGAGAAAGAATCAAGTGTGGAGTAGGCTAACTAGGGCCACTGGTGAGTACTTGAAGGGCCATGGCTTAGCAGCTTCTTGCCCTGATGGTTAGAGAAAGAATACAAGATCCAAGGACGGGGGAGGTGAAGCAAGTCTCACTGTGGAGTCAACTTTTACCCTTAGCAAAAATGGCTGCAATTCAGCCCTTTGGTGAAACTGAAAGTCACCTTTTGACAAGAGGTGGCAATGTCTCCTGATGTCTTTGGTATTTTTAAGGAGCCATGGTGCCCAGTGCAGTTATCTCCTTCTCCCACAAAACCTCAGGCCACTAGAGGGTAGGGTAGCCACACAATCTGTCAACATCTCACACCTCGGGAGGCAGCATAGGCTTCTGTGTGTGACCTAGGGACTCCGAACGCACCTTGGTAAATTAAGATGCAGATTAAGGCTGGGGAGAGTTTGCTGGGTGTGCAAGCTTGAGGGCCTGAGTCTGAGGCCTCCCTGATCATGTAAAGGCTAGGTGTGATCACAGGTACCCGGGGAACGGGGGAGAGGGGACGGATGGACAGGTGGATCTCCGGAGTTCTCTGGCCAGCCAGTTTAGTTAAAACAGAACAGTGAGTTTCTGGTTCGGTGAGACGCAGTCTCAAAGGAATAAAGTGGGAAACATTAGAGGAGGAAGAAGAGGAAGAGGAAGAGGAGGAGACTCGATGTCCTCTTCTGGCTTCCATATGCAAATATCAATATGTGCACAGATATGTATATGCCACACACATGTACACAGACGAAAACTGATCTAAATACTGTTCACTGTGCTTATATTTGAGTTTTATGATTTTCCTTTCAGAATTACATGTATAATTCTACTTCGAGTGTGGAAGGAATGGATTTCACTTTCACCCCTGGTCTGTGATTTGTAGTTAGCTTGAGGTCTCCATGAGGTAGAGAATGGACTTGGGGCTGGTCTATTGTCTCACTTAAGTGCTCTAGCGAACAACCGATCGGCCATGTTCACAGACTGTGAGAAAATTAAGTGAATGACTTACAGAGGGTACAGCCTGAGGAAAACCTGATGGGAACAAGGAGAACACTTGGGGCTGTAGACCCAAGTGCAAGCTTATCAGAGTCCATGCTGCTGCACTTCTTGTAAAATTAGGGGAAGGGTGTCTGGTTGGGAGAAAACAGTTCCCACCATCAATCCATTATTGTTTTATAAGGTGTAAAACACACAATATTTACACTTAACTATAGCTTTACAATTTCGTCAACAAAACAAAAGGCATGTAGTTATCTATAGGGCCCAAAGGCTCTCCATGACCTATAGAAATCTGTGGACTAGTCTCTGTGTCCATGCTTTCTGTAGGGGGTTAGTAACTACTATTCCATTTTTTTTTTTAATTTCTGGATTTTCCTGTGTGATATCTAACTAATGTTTGGTGGTTTTCAGCAGGCCTCTGAAATCCCCTGGGCCTCTTAGCACTCTCATAAGGGCTTTAACTTAAAGTTAGAGTTGGTATGGTAATTTGTTTCCTGCCGTAGGCCCACACCATCTCCAGTCTCACTCTGTTGTCTTCCTGTGTGACTTGGCACTCAGGCTGAGGGGGAGCAGCATCTGTCTCCCTCCTCCTCTCAGAAGCTTTATAATTTCTTCCGTCATCAGGCCAGTCTCTGCGCTTGCGACAAATGCTCCGCCGCTGAGCTATATCCTCTGTGCAAAGACCTTGCATATCAGAGGCTGGATCACAGCAATGCCACCAAGATTGTCCTTTCTCAGAAGAGCTGTCGTGTTTGGAACCTGGCCACCAGGTTTCAGGCAGCCCAGACAGAATCGTGGGGTAGCCACGTGCACACCCTGTGCCTGACAGCTGTATGAAATGTTGCCAGTTGTAAGAGGGGACAAGCCTTTCAGGAAGTCTGCCTTGGAGTCACCCTCTTCAGAGTAGTCCCAGCTGAGCTCGGATAGCACAGAGCAGAAACAAACAAGCCACCTGCTACTCACTGTGCTCCCAAGCCCCGACCTACAGAGGCTGTGAGCACCGTTCATTGGCTGTTTCTTCAGTCCATCAAGCTTGGGTGTGCTGTGTGTTGGGGTGGCTGGAAGAGGTGGTGGGAGGATTAAATCAAACAGTGGGGATGACAGAATGTTGAAGAGGGGTTGTTGTGGTCTGTGTACATAGCCACAGAGAAGGAAGCAGTTTATTAAATGTCAATCTTGATTGTCAAGTATTTCACGATTCCTGCCACTCAGTTACTGATTTATTTAGTAAGACAGAACAAAACAACAATAATAACAAACAGCAACAACAAAAGCCAGCTTTCATTAAGCATGAGGACAAGGTACCTGCCTCTCTTGAGGAACATGACGCACTCTGGCAAACAGGGAAGGGTGTACGTGCCTAGAGAATGGGTCTGTAGCACCAGGCAGAGCTCCAGAGCCACAGAGCCTGCTGAGGAGTGCTAAACAGCGTGGGGACCGGTCAGATGGAGAAAAGGGACCAGGAGCACTCGGGGAGCTTGTTAGAAACAGGTAGGTCAAAGGGACCGGCCTGCCACCAAGCCCCAGGGAACCATGTCACAACTGATGCTTAGCCAACACCTGCCAGAGACCTAGCACTCTGTGGAATTAACTCACTCCATGCCTGCACTGAAGCTGTTATTCAGAGGGGGAGCCTGAGCTTAGGAGCCAGCAAGGCACACTTAGCATCAGCCAGTGGGTTCAGAGCAGCACCTAGGTGCCATGCAGAGGCCCTATGTAGGCCTACTCAGTGGCCTTAGGAGGAGGGTCTGGAGTTGGAGACAAGATCTTTCCAAATCCCACATGGGTGGGACAGCTCTGAACTCATGGCAGTGTGATTGGCTCCTGGTCATCTCAAGCTTGGCAGAAAACATCCTGTGTGGGTGTGTGACCATCCTTGTGTTTGATTCAGTACCAGAGAAGGGTCACCCCGGTGACCAAGCATAGTCTGGAGGCCCTAAAGAAGCTCTTGCCTCCCTTTGGAGAAGACTAGGAAAGGGCAGCTGATCCACCCAGTAAATCTCCTAAACCCATTTAGGCTTTCTGGGACTAACAGCAACCTGCTTGCATAAGGGCCCCTTGCCTTCCTGGCCTGATGTTCCCTGTCCTATCTCTGTATCTGGGGGCAGCTTCACCTTTGTGAGCCATGCCAGGGTAGCTGAGCTGTGTGACTGTATGGCAAGGGAGGGTCTGCTCCTCTCTGAGCCACAGGTTCTCCATTTGCAGTGTAGAGACAATTGCTTCCTTACCACGTGGCTGGGCTCTTTCCACAGCCCAGGCCATGTGACTCTGAAGCGGTGGCGGTGAGGCTTGCTCCTTTGCCTGGCAGTTATCCATGTCACTTACAAACAGATCTAATATCAGAACAGCTCCAGGCTGGCAGTGGAAATATTACCCAAGTTCACCTTGTTAACGTGACAGGAAACCCAGCCTGTGGGGCTTATGTGCCCCCTAGAGGACAGGTGTGTCAATTCAGGCTACTTATGTCACATAAATGATGAAGCAGGTTGCACCAGCAGTCACCGAGGTCAGGGTGCAGGGCAGAGTTCTCTCAGGAAAATCTGATTCCCAGCCAGCATTGGGTGAGAACTTCTGCATTCTCCTCCCTTTTCTCCTGTATGGCCTGTGTGTCTCTGCGCTCTTGAAAGCACAAGTTAGAAAACCAAACAGAGGAAACAAACCCATCAACTGACTGATTTGGGAGTGAGGTGGGTTTTGCCCTGACCACAAGTTCACAAGAATCCTCTTGGGTCAAACTTTCAGTCCCATTTCTCCAAGGGAAAAAAGGATGAGGTTATATGGCGTTCAGAAAGCGCCATTAGTCTCCAGAGTCCAGGTTACATGGGTGCATTTTATAAAACACGTTGACACTAGTTATAAGCACACAGCTAGATTATGCAAGTCAAATGGTACCTAGTCGAATGTGTGTGAGCATGTATGCACAGAGTGATGGGGAAGCTGTCTAGGCCTCACATCTGCTAGGCAAGAGCTCTACTACTGAACTGCACCCCAAGCCAAGCACCTTGAGAGTTTTTGCCTCTATCTGTCACGCTCAAAGGATCTGGTGGCAGTGAAGAACACCTGGATATGGTTCAGCTCGTCTGCATGGCATTCCTGTTTCTAGGGATGAGTGTTCATATTTAAAACCGGTTGTATGACAAGCAAAAGCATCAACTCAGGTTAAGAAACTAGACTCTCTGTCCACAAAGTTACTAAAGTAAGTAAGATGTAGCAATAGCCACACACTATGTAGCTACTACCTTGTCTCCATGGTAACACAATATGGTTGGGGTTGTGCAAAAGCCGCCTTCCCTTTCCCATATTTTTTTCTTGTATTTTCTTATGCAACACACCTCTACCAGTTTCCCCTTCCTCCCCTCCCCCCAGTCCCCACCCACTCACTTCCCTGCTTTCCCTCCCCTCCCCCCAGTCCCCACCCACTCACTTCCCTGCTTTCCCTCCCCTCCCCCCAGTCCCCACCCACTCACTTCCCTGCTTTCCCAGATCTGCTCCTCCTCTGTTTCCCTTCAGAAAAGAGCAGGTAGCTGAGAGATTTCAGTAGAATATAGCATAACAAGTTGCAATATGAAGAGGTTGAAACTCTCGTATCAGGGCTGGGTAAAGCAAGGAGGAGGAGGAAAAGGGTCCCAGAACAGGCAAAAGAATAAGAGACAGCCCCGCTCTCACTGTTAGGAATCCCAAAGGAAGACCAAGCCTACAACCATAACATACATGCAGAGGACCTAGGGCATGTGGCCTCTGCTATTGCTGCTTCAGTCTCTGGGGGCCTCTATGGGCCTTGATTCTATGGGATGTGTTCTCTTGGAGTCCTTGGCCCTTCTGGCTCCTACAGTCCTCCCTCCCTTCCAAGGGGTTCCCCAAGTTCTAAGGGGGAGGGACCCAATGGAGATCTTCAGTTTGGATTCTCTATTCACCTCATGCTCGGCTGTGGGTCTCTGCCAGAGGAAGCCTTGATGAGGATTGCTTTCCCAGGTGTTTGAGCCTAGGGCCTGTGTACTCCAGGCAAACACTCTACCATTTAAAATATTTCTCCAGCCTTCTTTTTACTTTGTGTGTGTTTATGTGCGTATATGTATGTGTGTGTATATGTTTATGTGTTTGTGTGTGTACATGCATATGTGTTTATGTGTGCACACGCATGTGTGTGTGTATGTGTGCACATGTATGTGTGTAGGCCAGAGAACCACTGCACAGTGTTACAGTTCTTGGGCTTGTCACCCACATCTTCTTTCTAGACAGGTTGTCTCACCTCTTTAGAACTCCATAGCATGCTAGGCTGGCCATCGATCCCAGGGACCCACTGGTCATTCCTTCCCCAGCTGGAATTACAAGTGTGCATGACCATGCCTGGCCCCTGTATGTAGACTCTGCGCACTGAATGTGGGCCTTGTGCTTCCGAGCACACACTCCCAGCCTTCCTGTCCTACTCTTTACTTTGAAGTGTCATTCTATAGGTCTGACTGCTCATGATCTGTGCTAATCCTCCTGTCCTGGTCTCATCGCTTAAGCCACCATATATAGATCTGGATTACAGGGTGGTGTGCATGTATATGTGTGTGCGTGCGTGTGCATGTGGGTGTGCATGTGTGTGTGCGTGCATGCGCATGTGGGTGTGCATGTGTGTGTTCATGTGTGTGTATGTGTGTGCCTGTGTGTATGCATGTGTATGCATGTATGTATGTGTGTGGGTGCTTGTGTACGTGTGTGCGTGCGTGTGCATGTGCGTGTGCATGTGTGTGTGTTATTCTTCCTGAGGACACTGTGTGGAAGGCCTCTGGGTAGTGAGCAGGCTATGGCTATGGGATGTATAAGAATACGCTGAGTCCAGGACAGGAGCCCCATGAATCATAGACCCTGTTTGGAGATTCAGGGATTGTAACTCTAAGAGGCCTGATAGGCAGGGAAGGAAAAAAAAAATATCTCTGCCTGCAATATGGGTCCCTTTATGATTTCTTATTAGTTGATGATTGGCAAGTATATCTGTTTTATTTGCTTATGTTTCTGGGGTTGTGGCATAATTTCTCAGGGGAAAAGGCGTTGCAAATGGAGAGTCTAAGAGGCCCTGCTCTAGAGAAGTCAAGCAACAGAGGTGTGAAGGTTCACTAACACAGTTTCATAATACTGTTCTGTCTCTCAGTTCTGAGTCTCTAGGGTACCCTAAGGCAGGCAGTTGTGCAGTTATCTCCCTGTGCACCTAGGTACATACCCAAAGACCTGTTTTAAGGATAAGGGATGAGCTCATATGACTTGGGGTCCCCAGGAATGCAGAACCCACAGGCCATGTATGTCGCTGGAACTTGGGGTCCTAACATAAGCTGCTCGGAAGGGGAACCTCTTCTCCAGGAACCTCGATTGGCAGCTAACAATTCAGCTGAAGGATAAGGCCTGCCCAGTTCACTCATGGGTATCTTCCCTCAAAGTCACCCAGCTGTAGGGGGTCAATCTCAGTCTGGCCTACAGACACCTCACAGACAGGCGGGGGGACACCAGGTGATCTCGGGCATGTCACAGACAGGAGGGTGGGCACCAGGACACCTTAGGCATGTCACAGACAGGAGGGTGGGCACCAGGCCACTTCAGGCACCTCACAGACAGGAGAGTGGGTACCAGGCCACCTTAGGCATCTAACAGACAGGAGGATGGGCACCAGGCCACATCAGGCATCTCACAGACAGGAGGGTGGGCACCAGGTGACCTCAGGCACCTCACAGACAGGTGGGTGGGCACCAGGACACTTCAGGCATCTCACAGACAGACGGGTGGGCACCAGGTGACCTTAAGCATCTTACAAACAGGCTGGTGGGCACTATGTTACCTCAGGAGCACTGACCAGTAAGGGTCATCTGTTTTGCTGTTTTCTAAGGTCATCTAACTGTTGGTACCGACTTCCTTGACTAATAGAATTCAAGACTCACAGGTGGAGTGAAGCACAAAGCTTCTTTTCTCTGCTCTTAGCAGTCAAAAATTGACTTCTAACCTTACGTTTTGGCTGGGCAAATGTTAAGACACACTTTTCATTTGTGTCTTACACTGTATAAATGTGAAGGAAACAGTTGTCCTCTGGGTTGAAATGTAGATGCTTTTTTTGTTGTTGTTGTTTTTAAATAGTATTTTCTGGATCCCAGAGATGAAGCCCTGCGGAGGGACTCTGACACTCCCCAAGCCCTGACACCCACCCAATCTCAGGGTTTAATGAGCTTCCTGTGCTAATGCATGCCACTGGGCTCCTTTCAAATGCCAAGTTATTCCTTTCTGGCAGAATTGTAATCCATTTTCTGTTGACTATTATGAAAAATATGAACAAGAGCAAAAATTTAAATGCTGTTTTACAAAAATTATTCAATCTTTTCTGGCCTGTGGTGGGAATTCATATGCAATGCCCCCTTGACGCATGTCTCCACAGACCCACCCTGGCAGATGCAATCTTAGCCAGTTTCATGAAAAGCTCACCCTGCTCTTCTGCATGACGGATGGGTTCATGCTAAAGAGAGCACAGCTAATGCCAGCCTCAGAAGATGGCAAGATGGGATTTGAGCTTGGAGGGCTTTGAGTCTGCATCCCCTGCCTTCAGGATAACAGCAATTTACTTCCAGCTGAAGATGGAAATTCTAACACTGTAACATTATTACTTTATTTTAATGCCTGGATTCATGATAAACAATATTGCTGCCAGGGCAGGGGGAGGAGGCTGACTCTACTCGCTCCTTCCATTTTGGAGAAACCACTATGGATCTTCCCTGGAGCCCTTTTGTGGTATGCAGGAAGGAGTGGGAGGGCAGCAAGCTCCAGTGGGGTCTGGGCCCAGAGACAGGCTTTATGTGGGGATCAGGACCTCTGTACACCTCTTTCTAACCTCCTGTGTTTTAGAATGCCCGCCCATCTACCAATGTCTTTCATAATGTACAAGTTAAAGGCTTTAGTATTTGAACAGGTTGGTTTCATGTGTCATCTTGGCACAAGCTGGAGTTATCACAGAGAAAGGAGCCACCTTTGAGGAAATGCCTCTCTGAGATCCAAGTGTAAGGCATTTTCTCAATTGACGATCAAGGGTGGGAGGGCCTCTTGTGGGTGGTGCCATCCTTGGGCTGGAAGTCCTGGGTTCTATAAGAAAACAAGCCAGGGGGAGCAAGCCAGTAAGCAGCACCCCTCCATGGCCTCTGCATCAGCTCCTGCCTCCAAGTTCCTGCCCTGTGTGAGTTCCAGTCCTGACTTCCTTTGGTGATGAACAACAATGTGGGAGAATAAGCTGAATAAACCCTTTTCTCCCTAACTTGCTTCTTGGTTGCCATGTTTTGTGCAGGAATACAAACCCTGACTAGGACAGAATCACTGACAGATACTTACGTGCTGATCAATCTGATAGCCACACATGGAGGCCTGAGCAAGGTTGAGCTGAGGCAGAGGGCATTGGAAAGGCCGATAGGTTTGGGTAATGGGACTGTGGGGGTCAGGTCACTAAGGTCTGTTCAAAGGGCACTGGATAGATCTCTGAGACTTGTAGAATATTGTGAAAGAACAGGGTCCTCTGAGCCAAACAGCCTCCATTATCATCTCAGCATCCATGCCTGCTGCAGGAGACTATCCTGATTGGGCCTATGGACTGTTAGTATTGGAGGAACTGGACAAGGTCTGGGCTCTCACCTGAAAATTCACCAACTCCTCCAACCTTTTTGTGTGCAGTTCTGCTCTAATTACAAGAGGTCTTGTGGCCTTAGGGTCTAGGGTGCTAGAGTGTATAAGGGGTGCTAGAGTGTATGAGGGGTGCTAGAGTACATAAGGGGTGCTAGAGTATATAACGGGTGCTGGAGTGAATAAGGGGCGTGTCTTAGTCAGGGTTTCTATTCCTGCACAAACATCATGACCAAGAAGCAAGTTGGGGAGGAAAAGGTTTATTGAGCTTACACTTCCACACTGCTGTTGATCACCAAAGGAACTCAGGACTGGAACTCAAGCAGGTCAGGAAGCAGGAGCTGACGCAGAGGCCATGGAGGGATGTTCCTTACTGGCTTGCTTGCTTCCCCTGGCTTGCTCAGCCTGCTCTCTTACAGAACCCAAGACTTCCAGCCCAGGGATGGCACCTGGGACCCTACCCCCTTGATCACTAATTGAGAAAATGCCCCACAGCTGGATCTCATGGAGGCACTCCCCCAACTGAAACTCCCTTCTCTGTGATAACTCCAGCCTGTGTCAAGTTGACACACAAAACTAGCCAGTACAGGGCGCTAGAGTGCAGGGGTGCTAGAATGTATAAGGAGTGCTAGGTTATATAGACTGGGGAGGCTAATTGAGAGAGGGGGGTTCTATCTACATGGCTATGCCCACCCATGCTCCTGTTGGTAACCCCTCATCCTTGCTCTGTGCGTTAAACCAAAAAACATGTTGGTTACTGAGAGCAAGCTTCAGTGTGTTCATTCTCTGCTTTTTCCATGGGACCTTATAAGCAGGAGTATAACTGTTGTTTACGTGTCCCCCAAGAAGGACTCTTCATGACAGGCGGGGATGTGGTTTACATTAGCCAGCGCCCTGAGACACGCTATAACTACTCTCAGGGAAGTGCTGAAGTATAAGCCCATTCCTGGATGCCTCCGTCCTCCACTGTGGTGGAGCTCATCTCAGGCCCAAGTGGAGCCGATTCTCCCCCTACAGCCTCCTGACTTCAGCACACCATAAAAGGCTCTGGTGAGGAAAGGGCCTTGTGAAGAAAGAACCACACCATGCCACAGAAAGGAAAATGGAGATTCAGGCTGGAGAGAAAGCCAGCACCAGGGGCAGAGGAGTGGCCTCCCAAGGCCCCTTGGTGTAAATGTAAATTTTATTCTCATAAAGTTGTCATCTGGATGTTTACTGCCTCCATCTGCTAACCTAGGCCTAGTCCTGGAAGCTTCTCGCCTCCATACAATCTAAACTAGGCCTAGAGTGTTTTTAGCCCCCTAGACTTATTTCTGAATAAGCTCATCCTTTCTTGTTTTTTCTGAGCTCTGACCTGGCTAGTTCAACTCAGCTATTCTGGCTCAGACTCCTCTTCAAACTGACTGATTCAATCTGGCTTCTTTCTTATCCTCTGATGGAATTGCTCTGCTTGGCCTCAAACTAACTCTGGCAATCTTTTCTAATCTGGCTCCATCTGGCTCCTTCTCATTCTCTGGCTCATTCTGTCTTCACCTGTGTCTAGCTTGTTCTCTCTTGTTTTATCTCTGTAAAATTCTCTCACTAAAAACTGCCTCCTGCCTCTC
The DNA here is from genome assembly GCA_019843855.1 of Hylomyscus alleni. Taxonomy (NCBI): domain Eukaryota; kingdom Metazoa; phylum Chordata; class Mammalia; order Rodentia; family Muridae; genus Hylomyscus; species Hylomyscus alleni. The sequence goes on along the minus strand of JADRCC010263756.1, from coordinate 1,500 downwards.
TCCTCCCTGCCTCCTGCCTCTCCTCTCTCCTCCCTGCCTCCTGTCTCTCTCCTCCCTGCCTCCTGTCTCTCTCCTCCCTGCCTCCTGTCTCTCTCCTCCCTGCCTTCTGTCTCTCTCCTCCCTGCCTCCTGTCTCTCTCCTCCTGTCTCTCTCCTCCCTGTCTCTCTCCTCCCTGTCTCTCTCCTCCCTGCCTCTCTCCTCCCTGCCTCCTGCCTCTCCTCTCTCCTCCCTGCCTCCTGC
>JADRCC010263739.1:0-12525 GCA_019843855.1 Hylomyscus alleni | reverse complement strand
GGTAGGACTGAGAGCGTCCGGCCCTGTGGAACCGCGGGGCCTCGTCACCGCCGGCTCCTGCGGGCACGGCGGCCATCCGCCGCCAGCTCTCGGGGCACCCCGGTTCCCGGGACGTCCGCCCGCCGCGGCGGGCTCGGCCGCCGCGGTTCTCGGGACGTCCGCCCGCCGCGGCGGGCTCGGCCGCCGCGGTTCTCGGGACGTCCGCCCGCCGCGGCGGGCTTGGCTTCCCACATACTGGGGACTAATTGGAAGCTCCATTGTGATTACTGACCCCAGAGATCAGGGCAGGTAGTGAGAATGATCAGAACCCTAAAAGAGATGTTAACTAAATTTTCCTTGGAGACTAGTGCTAACTGGGGGATGCTCCTTTCTCTGGCCCTGTTTTGAGCCCGGAATACCCCTACCATTTTAACCTGACCACTTTTGAGATCCTGTTTGGTATCCCAGCTCCCTTGGTGTCCACTGGACCCTCCCTGGAGGTATCCCAATTCACTGATAGAAACCTCTTCTTGAGGCTCCAAGCCCTTCAGTCAATACAACACAAGATTTAGCCCCAACTGTCTGCTTTAAATGATCCAGGGATGCCAGAGACCCTTCCCCTCTTCCAGACTGGTGATTGGGTCTATATAAGGAGGGCTTTGGGCACAGTCACTGGAACCCTGATGGAAGGGATCCTTCCTGGTGTTGCTAACCACTCCCACAGCCCTCAAGGTAAACAGTATTGAGGCCTAGGTGCATGGTTCCCAAGTGAAACCTTAAAGATGCTCACTTCCTGGGGACCCCTATTGTATGGTACAGAATATGGACAATCCACTCAAGCTCAAGATCACTCGACCTTGATTATGACAGTCTGGTGGAACCTTTGGATTATGGTTCCTTCCCCCATCCTATGTGCCTGTCCACCAAACCTGTTACAGCACTCACTGTCTCCCTTCTGTTGGGGTTAGTGGTGGCCAGGACAGCCACCAGGACCTCTGCTTTGGTCTTACAAGGGAAAAACTATGACAGTCTGAGGACAGTGATTGATTTAGATATAGAAAGAGTAAAAACTTTCATCAGGAATTGTAGCCGCCAGCAGCTACATAAACCGAGCTCCTGAAAGAGAGGCAGGGGCCTGGAGAAAATAGGAGAATCTGACTGTGAGAGAAATAACCAGACCAAGTCAAAAGGTTCCAATCAAGGTCCAATGTATATTTCAGAGTCTGAGAATATATAGGCAGGGAACCCATCCTCCAGTAAGCCAGCATCTTGTGGCCTAATTAGCATCTTGTTGTTCTGTTTGAAAGGCAGATGAAGCAGCTCAGCAGGGTATGGCTCCTAGCAGGAACTTCTTCAAGAGAGGTGGAGAAGGAGCAGGACAAAAGGGCTTTCTTTATCACAGGAAACTCCACCCTAAGTGAGCTAGCTGCTTGTAGCAAAGACAAAGTCTGGTCCAGCCTGCTTGAGGCTGGGGAAGGTCACAAGGAATCATTGACTTCATTATCAGAAATAGTACTACAGAATAGGAGGGGATTAGACTTAACTTTTCCTCTAGCAAGGAGGGCAATGTGCTACCTTGGCTGAGGAGTATTGCTTTTATATAGACCATTCTAGGGTTGTTAAAGAGTCAATGGCCAAGGTGAGAGAAGGGCTAGCCAAGTAGAAGAAAAAAAGAAAACAGAGACAGGGCCAGTTTGAGTCTTGGTTTAACTCCTCCCTTTGGTTAACCACTCTCATATTCACCTTGTTAGGACCCCTATTTTTCTCCTGCTATTGTTGACCTTTGGGCCCTGCATATTGAACAAGCTCATAGCCTTCATAGAAGAGAGAATAGGAATAGTATAGCTGATGGTCCTGTGCCAACAATATGAGACCCTGAGGACAGGACCTGAAGAATATGAGTTAATTATGTAAGACTCCTGAGCATAGCTGCAGGATTGGAGCTTATATAAGAAAAAGGAAAGAATGAGGGACCCTAAGTGATTTTCCAGGCCCACACCCTCCTTACAACTTCCCCCTCACACCTGGGGATAATGCTAAGCCAAGTTTCATTCTTCACTCACAAGAATATTCTTGAGTAAAAAAATTCTCAGGATGTACTGACTGATAGTTATGAGTTCAAATGTGTGTCATACTTGCTAGCTAATTGATTTAAAAGTCAATATGCTTAGCCAATAAGTTTGAACTATAACTTTGCTGATGCAACCTGTGCCCCTAAAATATAAAAGCCATTCGGGGTCACCTTCTTAGTAACTTACCTTGAGGGACTAATTGAAGGTTGACCCCAATGCGCTGGAAAATAAACCTTTTGATTTTACATCAAAAAAAAAATATTCTTTCTTCTCATATCAACTGGTGTATGCTGCCTGGTTGGTGGTCCAGTGTTTGAGAGATCTCAGGGTCTGGAAGGGGGAGAGTCCAGGTCAATTGAGACTGCTGGTCTTCCCATGGGGCTACTCTCCTCTTCAGCTTCTTCCAGCTTTCCCCCAATTCAACCACAGGGTCTCTGGCTTCTGTCTATTAGTTGGGTGCTAGTATCTGCATCTGATTCTTACAACTGCTTGTTGGGCCTCTCAGAGGGCAGCCATGCTAGGCTCCTGTCTACAAGAACACCACAGTGTCAGTAACATTGTCAGGGCCCCTGTCCTCTTGAGCTGGATCCCAATTTGGGCTGATTGCTGGATCTCCTTTTCTTCAGGTTTTTCTCCATTGTTGTCACTGCAGTTCCTTCAGACAGGGACAATTCTGGGTCAGAGCTATTGACTGTGGGATGGCAACCCCATACCTCCACTTGATCCCTTGTCTTTATACTGGATGTGGACTCTACAAGTTTCCTCTCCCTGCTATAGGGCATTTCATCTAAGGTCCCTCCCTTTGAGTCCTGAGAGATTCTCACCTCCCAGGTCTCCAGTACATACTAGAGGGTCCCCCTACCTTCTACCTCCTGAGGTTGCCTGTTTCCATTCTTTCTGCTGGCCCTCAGGGCTTCAGTTCTGTTCTGTCCCCCAATACTTTATCATGTTCCCCTCTTCCCCTCACTGTCCCTGCTCCCACCCAGGTCCTTCCTTCCCTTTACCCCTCATAACTGCTTTCTTCTCCCTCCCAAGTGGAGTTGAGGTGTTCTCACTTGGGTTCTTCGGCTTGTTAATCTTCTTGAGTCCTGTGGGTTGTGTCCTGGGTATTCTGTACCTCTTTTGGCTAATAGCCACTTATTAGTGAGTACATACCATGTATGTATGTCCTTGAAGTCTAGACTATAAAAAAAGATTAAAGAATAAAAGTAATTTTTTTTCTTCCCATGTTATCTGTCAAAAAATTTTACATACTCAAACATTGAGGGGACAAGGAAATACGGTTTTGTCATGCTCCTGAAAGGACAAAGTAGTAGTAGTACTGGTGAACACTACTACTAATTGCAATATCTAACCCACATCATTTCTAGAAAAAACAAATGTAGTAGCTGATGAATAGTAGGAGATGAAGAAAATGAGAACAAATTGCTTAACTCAATGTCTTCTTTATCATAAATAATTGAGGTTAAGAAGCTCTAATATGTGGGACTGGGAATGTGCCTTTAATCCATTACAGAGAGAAGTTTTGACTGATGGTGACTTCTGTATGTTGTGCGGAGCAGAGGAAGCCCTGACTGAGTGACATCCTACTGATATGGGCACCACATTGTTGTGTAAAAGACCATATACTCAGACCCATGGGAAAACAGCAAAGCTTACCTTGAGCTAAGTGCAGAAAAATGGTAAGCCTTCCCTCCTAGTCCTAGTGTAAATGTTGATAGCCTTTATCCATAGCAGCTTCTCTACACCCAGATATTTAAAGCCTAAAGATTTCACTGCTACATACCTTACTCCTACTGAAATTAACTAAGCCTATTTCCTAGATCCATCTGTAATCTCTGCTTCCTTGTGTTTCTGTATGCAATAACCCACTTTCCTGTTCAGCTCTATATAATATACATGCTAAGCTTCTAGGTTGCTGAGGCTTCTCTATGGGAGCCCAATCTACCTGACCCAAGCTTTTCTGTGTGTCTGTGTATTTATCTTTTCTTCACTCCCTTGTCACTCTAGTCAGGTCAAGTCTCTGAGATAGTATCAGGAATTCAGTGGTGCGTGGTGTGGAAATAACTCAGGGTCTTGAGTATACTAAACAGACACCATAGCACTGAGTTACATCCCCAGCCCATTTTGTAATCCCTGAAAGTATGGTTTTCACAATATCATAAATTTATTGAAAAAAATTCTTATGTCTTCTAAAATGTTACACTGTTAAGAGAGAATAAAGGATGCAAAAGAAGTTTACTTGCTATTAACATGCCCAATTAAATATTCTACTTATACATTTACTTTTATTGTTGCTTATATTTTTGAGACACAGTCTTTTATTATATAGTATTGACTGAAATTGAAATTACTAAGCAGCCCAGGATGGCCTCAAATCTGCCATCCTCCTGTCTCATCCTTCAAGAGCTTGGAATACAGGAATGCAACACCATGTGGGTATGTACACTTCTAATCGTGCATTTCATTAATAAAGCATGAAGTTTTTGATTATTTCTGTTATCCCTCAGCCTAGAATTTAAGGACTGCTCATTGAACACCATCCTATTGCTTAGAATCCCAGCTGTCTGCTAAAAGGTAAATGGACAAACAAAAATTTATGAAGCTAACAGAAAACAGTTTCATTTGTTTCACTATTCATTCTTTTTAAATTTGTTAAATACTTTTTCCCTTAGTAAATTAGGAAAAACATTTTATTCCCTTGAATAAAATGCTAGATTGATCTTTAGTTTTTGTAAGTAGTAGTTTTTAATAACAAGCCTTCTTGTCATGTTCAGTCAGAAGAATATGTTCATTTTAGTACTTCAAAACATCTAATCACATGTCTAATCCATTCGTTCCTGGTGCAAAAAAAAAATCCTTAACGCAATGAACACAATTCATTAAAAAAAGAAAAAAGTACAATTTTATTTATTTTTAAAAAAGATTTATTTATTTATTTTATGTATGTGAGTACACACTATAGCTATACAGATAGTTGTGAGCCTTTATCTGGTTGTTGGGAATTGACTTTTTATGACCTCTACTCACTCTAGTCAACCCTGCTCACGCTGGTCAACCTCACTCACTCTGGTAGACCCCACTCACTCTGTTCTGCTAGCTCTGGCCCAAAGATTTATTTATTATTATACATAAGTACACTGTAGCTGTCTTCAGAAGCATCAGAATAGGGTGTCAGATCTCATTGTGGGTGGTTGTTAGCCACCAAGTGGTTGCTGGGAATTGAACTCAGGACCTCTCGAAGAACAGTCAGTGCTCCCAAACACTGAGCCATCTCTCCAGCCTCAGAAGCATAATTTTAAAACCGGGTAAAGTCAAGTAGTCAATAGTGGCCCACAGTCAAAAATCCAGCACAGTGTATCTTTCTCCATGACTTTTGAGCTAAAGGTTCAAGAATTTTTAAGATAGAGAATAAAATTATGTATAAGTCAAATTTCAGTGCTCACAAATAAAACTGTATCGCAGCATGGCCACCTCCATTTGTTTACCATTTCTTGTGAGTGTTTTGCTGTACAGTGGCAGGGTCCAAAACTTACCTGTTTTTGGTTAACATTTTGTGGATTGATATATACATTGTAGTGTTCAAGAGCTTTAAGCAAAACAATGAAAATCTGCTTAGCCTACTCATGTTTTAGGCTGAAATGGTCCTACTGATCAATATCTCCCCTGCTCAGTGACCTTCAACCAATGAATTAGAATTAGAGACATTCCAAATCTATTGACCATTGAATGGGTTAATTCTGAGGGAGGTATGCATGTGCGTGTGCATGTGTGTGCAAATCTCACTGTATAGCCTGGGCTGACCTCAAATCACAATCATACTCTCTTAGCTTCCAAGCTTTGGAATTACAAGTGTGTGCCACCAAGTCCAGTTGGTAGTATTTTTACTTTTTATTATAACATTCATCTATCAGACATTTTTTACAAGTCCCAGTTACCCACTATAACAACTAGTTTAATAATTAACTTTTGACAAGTTTCTCCTACCCCGTTCCAGTATTATTTGTCTAGTTCCCTGTCAGTATCATCTGCATTCCCATCTGTCCCTGAATCTGAAATTCCTGTGTCTGGATGTACTTTGAGAATCCAACTTCTGTCTAATATTGGCTACAGATTCTCCAAACATCCTCATTCTCAGCTAGCTAGCACCTCGGTTTCAACATCAGTGTTAAAACACTGAGCTGTCAGCACTATCTGACAGTGGAGATTCAGTGAATGTGAAGAGAACAAAGATCATCAAAATTATAAGGACTAATTCTAATAGTAGCTTTCATATACTTTGCTCTTTAGCCAGATGTCACAAATTCTTCCTAAATTCATCAAAATTTTCCGATATATTTCTCCCATATTCCTCTTCCCCACCTCTTTTTACAGTACTAGTCTTTAACTATATTAGTCTAAAGTAATTCATATACAATAAGCAAGTGTTGTACCACTGAGCTACTTCCTCAACCCTCTTTTTGTATTTTACTTTGAGACAATTTCTCAAAGTAGCCTTAACTTCACTCTAACATAGGCAGGCCTTGATTTTTCTATGCCTCTGGAGGAGTTAGGATGGCAGGGTGATAAGACAAGGCCCAGATTGTTCACCTGTTTATTGAAATGCATTGATTGACTTTTGAAATTTAGACCTTCACAGTTTCATAGATATGTATTTTTCCATGTTCATAGCCCTGCTTATTATACTCTCTTGAACCTACCCCCATGTACCATATTCCTTCTTCCCAGTTATTCTTCCTAATTTCATGTTTTGTTCTCATTGTTTTATATTTATTTAATTTATTTTATACATATGAATGGTTTGCCTCTACTATGTATGTGTAATTCGTGTTTGCTTGGTGCCTGCAGAGGTCAGAAGGTCATGTAGAATTCCTTGAAACTGGAGTTATGAATAGTTGTAAGCCAACATTTGAATATAAACCTGTGTCCTCTGCAAGAGCAGCAAGTTCTCTGTTTTTAGTCATCTTTCTAGCCCCCATATCTTTATGTGTGTATAGGAGGTTGTCCCATTGTATTTAATTGAGCGTTTCCTTCATGATTATGGGTAGGGAGGGTATTTACTTGAACAGAACAATGCATCAGCGGCTACATCATTGTATAGTATAACTCCTTTCTCAAATTTTAACTGTCGAAAACTCTGGGAGAGATGGATATATTATGACCCCCCCATCCACGATGGAGTGTTACTGAAATTTATTTTTATCAGATATATAAAACATAAAAATTCTATATATTAGTATTATACCAAAGTTTTCTGAAATGTATTTCTTTCACATGTTTAAAATATTTTAATATGTATGTAAAACATAAATTATTTTATGTAGTACCATATAATGATTCAATACATGTATGTGTTTTAAAGTATTTATGTCAAATTAAATCTCTCTCCTCAAGTATCTATCAGGTTTCTAATATACTTCAGTGCCTCTATTAGGATCTTCACATTAGAATATTGAGATTGGAAAAAGATAGAGCAAATTACAGGGACACTATGTATTTTCAGGACTGATAGATCAAAGGGAAAGGATGAAGTAAAATAGAGTTTTGAACTTCCAGAAAATAGAATAAGTCAGAGAAATTAGCCCATGTGTTGTGTTGTTACAGAGGTTCAGATTCAGATTCTATAGCTCATTACATACATGCTGCATGCTATTAGGAAAGCCCCCTTTTCAGGTCTACCATTTTTACTGAAATAGATTAATTTCTCATATAATATATCCTGATTATAGTTTCCCCTACTTCCATTCCTCCCAGTTCCTTTCCATCTCCTCTCCTCCCTAGATCTACTCCCTCTCTGTCTCTCAGAAAAGAATAGATTTCTAAGAGATAACAACCAAACAAAATATAATAAAGTGAACCAAAATTTTATAAAATACAATAAGATGAAGCAAAAATTTTTGTATTGAAGTAGGGCACAGCAACCCAATAGAAAGAGTCTAAGAGACTACTTTATTAGTCTGTGAAGTAGTGATTTACTTCATGGCTAATAAATCTTAAATGAATAATGTGTGCTCAATAGATACTAGCTTCTGTAATTCTTTCTTCCCTGTGAGTTCATTTTTAAATAAGATATAGTGTTGGATAAAAATTCTGACACTTCCTATAGTTACCCCTGTGTCATGAAGATCAGGGACTGGCCTTCTAGTAGCACAAACATTGACTACTAGGAAAAAGTTAAATGTCCTTTTCCTGCCCCAGAGCTTACAGATCAACACTTAAATAAGAAAATGACATAATTTTCTCATTTCTTAGAGGAAACCTAAACCAGCTGATAGTCTATCTTCTTTGAAACACAGCAAAAATTAATGACAGGCTGGGAAGAAAATGATCCCTCTACTCTTGGAATAGGCAAATCTTTCTCTTCCTCTCATTAGCATTAGTGTTCCCTTCTGATAAGACTATTCGCTGGGTGGTGGTGGTGCACGCCTTTAATCCCAGCTCTTGGGAGGCAGAGACAGGTGGATTTCTAAGTTCGAGGCCAGCCTGGTCTACAGAGTGAGTTCCAGGACAGCCAAGGCTACACAGAGAAACCCTGCCTTGAAAAAAAAAAAAAGAATATTCATGGACTCTTTTTCCTTTTTGTTTTCACTTCTTGAGATACTCCTAACTGTAGATGCTTTGAATTTATAGTTTCTATTTTATTTTATTTTTGATTGGACAATTTCATATACGTGTACTGTATTTGTATCACCCCCTTTTCCCTCCAACCCCTTCCATGACATTCCCTGTTTACTGTTCTCAAGTTGGTGGAACCTAGGAGAATGGAGCTTAAAATGAGGTGGACTAAGCCTCATGCAATAGTCAGAGCAGCAGGCAGTTTATACCCTGAGGGTCAGAGGCTCACATGAGTAAAGTCCTCGCGACTTCAAGCTGTATGTAATCAAAAGGACAAGCCCTATGTGGCAAACATGTTTTTCCATAGAGGCATATAAACAAATAAGAATAGCCAGTTGTAATGAATAATCTAGAGCAAACTCCCATTACACCTGGGAGGGGGAAAAAAGCACATTCCAAGAACAAATCTGTGTTTCTGAAGAAACTGAGGTCACAAGATTCTAGTCTTGTTTTCTTGGTTGAACAAACCCTCAGAATTCCCCTCATGGCTCTACTCTTGAATTGTGTGCCACAGCACCCCACTCTCTCAAATTCATGGACTTTTTTTCTTTAGTTGTTATTAATACACACACACACAGAGAGAGAGAGAGAGAGAGAGAGAGAGAGAGAGAGAGAGAGAGAGAGAGAGAGAGAGAGAGAGAGAGAGAGTATATGTAACCTGCTGAGTCCACTTAGTGTGGCTCATATGCATAGGTTTATGTTTTTAAGGCTGACCCCCTGGTATTGGATAACCAAATATGGGATTCATCCTGGGAAAGACTGATTCAATCTCTCTCACTAGTCATTAATTTCCTGCAGCACTTCATCTAAAGACTAGTGGTGAGGCTCTGATTACCTCATCCATGTTGGGATGTCAACTGTGGTTCACTTTTTGGCTCTTAGTTGAGAAGCCATACTGTTGAGAATTCATGAGTGCAGCTTTTCTGTCATATATATAAGATACAATCTTGCAGCAGACTTTCTGGTCCTTTGACTCTTAGAACCTTTCTGTTCCTTCTTCCAAAACGTTCCCTGAGCCTTATTTGCAGAGGTTATGTTGTAGATGTAGCCATTGGGCTTGGGTACCCTACAGTCAGTTCATTCTCTGTATTTTGACTACTTATGACTTTCTGTTAAACTTTATGCTGCTAAAAGAAAGTTTTGGCAATGTATGAGAGCTAAAGTTATCTCTGGTTTTGAAGATAAGTATTTAGAATGAAATTAGGAATTATTCTGGTCTAGTAAACTATTGGTAGTAGGATCTCTTCTAGCATCCATGACCTTATCAGCCACAAGTAGTTGGCTAGGTTTCTAGTACAGGAGTAATTTACCTGCTATTTCACCTGGCCTAAATACAATTAGACTGTTAATGAATAGTGCCAAGATACAAGTGTCATTGTTATACATTTCAGAGATAGCTTGCCATGTTTGTCATTGTTGAGATTTGTAGCTTTTCATAAAAAATTATAATTTATTTCTATTACTACATGTTCCCTAGACATTTTGTCTTTCACAGTTTTTGAGACAAAGTATTCCTCTATAGCTCAGGCTGGCACTCTGTAGCTCAGGCTGGCACCAAACTCACAGTTATCTTTGTCTTAGTCCCCTGAATGGTGGGATTACAGGCTTATACCCTATAGTCTGTATCATTTGACATTTTTATTCATGAAGAAACTAAAAAGGTGATGCCATTGCTAGTCTTTTGCCTATTCCCTCAACAGATAATTATTGATTACCTACTAAAAGGTAGGGCACAGAAGTTTTCAAAGTACAGAACTTTCTAGCTTCCGGAGGCCTTACTTCTAGTGGAGGAAGAAAAGGGTAAATAAAAAATTTAAAGCCTCTTCTCTCTGTTCTGTCATCAAATAAACACACACACATTCACACACACTCATGTACACACACACACACACACACACACACACACACACACACAGAGAGAGGGTAATTTTGTGTAACCTTGCATGACCTTGTCTTTTTAAGGTGGTGGTATGAACAAACAAGCAAAATTGGGAAGTTGGGAGCTCTTAAGTGCTATATAGAATTTCAAGGAAAATCAGCTCAGTGGGGAAGAGACTTATCCATATTGGGATTTATCTTGATTTTTATAATTTGGAGCCAATCTGTTGAGCTATGACTACAGCTACCATATTCAGAACCACAAACCTAGTCATGTTATTTTTCTGCTTAAAATCTAGCAAAACAAGAGAGTTATGAAAAACTTGGACTTATTTTCAACATTGTGCATCAAAGCTCCTTTGCCAACAATGCCTTGTTCATAAGCATCTCTTTGTCCTCTACCAAACTCCATAGAGCCTAGTAATACTGACCTGCCTGAAACTTCATTAGCTGTACTGTTCCAGATGAGATATGGTGCACTCAAGATTCATCCCAGATTGTTTTAAAAAAAGCAACCACTGGCAGCCCCAGTTGGACTGAAGCCCTCTTTACGATGTTTTCATAACACTTTATATTAGGTTGAAAAAAACATGTGACTCCAGACTATTAGGATTCTCCATTAAAATGTACTGGAAGGTTAAATAATTGTAAATTGAAAGAAACAATACTCACTGAAAACCTCAAAGGCAAGCAAAAGTTACATATTAAAAGAATTCATGGAAGGGACAAAAAGGAAGGAGCAGGTATCTCATACTAAATTGTTTATGTAGTCACTAAATGTCAACCACCCATGTGCCTGATGAAACCAGGAATAGAAGATAAATTAGATCAACTCTCTGTAACATGGTATTCATATTTTGGGGAAAATATATTTAGAAATCAGTAAATATCTACCACTTCCTGTGAATAAGTTGAGTAATGCAAACATAGTAACATGAAACTTTAATAGTCATAGCCTTATTAAGTAGATTTATGAATATTCTAGATGATGGGGGCTCACTGTATTTTCCCATTCAACTAGTTCAGTAAATTAAAATGTCCAAAAGGTGACAGTGGTGACAAGGTGCATATTGGATTTGTGCTCCCAAGAGTCAACCTCAGGCACAGAATTACAAGTTTAATATTGTCAGTTGCTTAAAAATTTATACTCATATATGGCCCCCTTGATCCTTAAACTTTAAGTAGACATTGTACTCCGTGTGTGTGTGAGTGTGTATGTGTGTGTGGGGGGGTCCCCACGTATATAGACACATATATATGACTAGGCATATTTTGTGCATGGATGCTAGAAGTCAACCTCTATTGTTAGTCTTCAGGAGCTGTCTTGTCTTTTGAGACAGACAGACTTTCTTACTGTCTTGGAGCTCAACAAATAGAATAGACTGGACTCTCTGACCAGTAATCCTCAGGAACTTGCTGTCTCTACTTCCTCAGCACTAGAATTACAAAGAGAGGTCTAAGATCATGAAGGCCTTTTTTTTAACTTTTATTGCATTATGATGAGAAAAGTTACATGATTTTAATTTATCTGAACTTGTTAACATTTAAAAACATATTTTAAGTAAATAGAATTAAATCACATTCTTGTTTCCCTTTTGTATCCCAACTCCTCCCAGAGACCCCCTTCAATACCTGCAATATCTTTTTTGTCATATTCCTTAACATTTATAAAATATTATAACAATAAAAATAACTATTATAAAAGTTGTTTTATATAAAACAACAATCAATATAACAGTCTTATGTAGATGCTTGTCTACAGCAATAGTGAAAATACATTTTTCTCAACATAAATTTTAAATAACTCCAAATATATTAGCTGTATATTTCAAAATAATGCATCACTACTAGTATTTTCTTAAATGAACATAAATATATAAGGTCTTTTTGCTTGTTTGTTTTGTATTTAGTAGAGATTAAAATCTTGGTTCTTACTGTGTGTCTTAGTCAGGGTTCTCTAGAGTCACAGAACTTATGGTAG
>JADRCC010263724.1:739-11175 GCA_019843855.1 Hylomyscus alleni | reverse complement strand
TTAATATGAAAATTAATATTACCAACATATCCTAATCTATTGAAATTCAAAAGTATGGGAAATTAGAAATTAGTTGGCTATTATCTGGTTGTCTCTCTAATTTGGTAATTGGAGAAATAAGTCCAATATTGTACAGTCCAAATACACTTTTTGCTTGTTTGTATGTGACAGTGTCATGCTGTGTACCACATAATGGTTTTGAAATCATGCTTCTCCTATCTCAGCCTTTCTATTAGTAGTATTGTTTATTTCATGTTTTTATACTATACTATGGTTTTCAGAACAGCTTATGTATTTCAAAATTATTTATATAGCCAAAGAAACATACACAATTAACTTGGGAGGTGGCTTGTAAGAGAACAACAAAGAGTGAGACTGATTGCTTTGCTTGACGTTTGTAACTCTTGTATCAAGTTTGAAGAAGAGGACTTTATAAGTTACTCTTTCCCTGAGATGAATGCTTTTCCAAATTATCACAGCCAATGAACCAGATTCTTACCCGCACCTAATGTCTGTGCCACCCTCCAAGTAGAACCATTGTTCATTGAAACAGTTGGTGAATGACTTTATGGATAGACCATCTTAATCATACACCATTTCTTAAATGAATGTATCCTGTTCTCTGTGGCCTGAGAATAAAGTCACTCACTCAAGTCAAATAGCTTTGACCATAGCAGGAAGTCTGTATCCAAAAATTGTGCCTACAATTCATTCCTTGGCACAGCAGAACTATCAACTCTCAGCTTAGCTACGATGGAGGTAAAATCCTTCTTTGATTTGAGGGTCATTGAAGTACAGCCTTATTACAATGAAATCCAGTGTCTAAAAATTGTTCTTGTTTTGGGCTTGTATCAGTAAGAGCCAAGATTTTAAGCTCTACTAAAAACAAAACAAATAAATAAACAAAAAGCCTTTATCTATTTATGTTCATTTAAAAAAACTAGTAGTGGGGGCAGTGGTGGCACAAGCCTTTAATCCCAGCACTTGGGAAGCAGAGACAGGCAGATTTCTGAGTTCGAGGCCAGCCTGGTCTACAGAGTGAGTTCCAGGATAGCCAGGGCTACACAGAGAAACCCTGTCTCGAAAAACAAAACAAAAAAACAAACAAACAAAAAACTAGTAGTGATGTATTATTTTAAAATATACAGTTAATATGTTTGGAGTTATTTAAAATTTATATTGCAAAAAACATGTATTTTGAGTATTGCTGCAGACAAGCATCTACATAAGACTGTTCAATTGATTGCTTTATATCAAACAACTTTTAAAATATACATTTTTATTGTTACAATATTTCATAAACTTTAAAGAATATGACAAAAATAAAACAAAAGATATTACGGTATTGAAGGGGGGTCTCTGAGAGGAGTTGGGATACAAAAGATAAAGAAGATGTAATTCTATTAACTTAAAATATGTTTTTAAATGTTAACAAATTCAGATACCTTGAAATTATATATCTTTTCTCATCATAATGCAATAAAACTTAAATCAATAAAAAATTGAGATACTTGTGGTACAATGTGGACAGTAGTACAATGGGATCTTTCCTCCTATTTGTGAAAGCTCATGGTAATATTGAATGAATCTCTTTTCATAAAGAAACAATAATCTGAAAACTTATAAATCAGCTTTATAAACATTCTTTGGCTTAGCAAACTTGTTCTAAATAGTTTCTTCTGGAGAATAGATAATGATGAGAGGGTTCTTATAGCTGTGACAACTAACTTGCTTATATCACAAGCTATTGAAAGTTTTATAAGAAAGTTTTGGGAAAATATGAAGCACTTTTAGTTGAAATTTTATATCATACCATTAAATTGCTTAAATTCTTTGGCGGCTTGGCATTGCAATTTCTCAAATTTATGTGGTTCATTGCAATCTGAATCCTATCTGATGTTCTGGCTTCATCTCATACTACTCTTACCCTTGATCTTCAGGCTTTAGAAATTCTGGCCCACTGTTTTTCCCCCACAAACAAGTTTGTTCTCACCAGAAAGTAGCTTCTATAGGTTAAAAAAAAAACCCACTCCATAGATGGATGTAGAAATTGCAAACAATTTCTACTCTCTGAGCCAATTGGTCTGTGCATTTCAACAATACCAATGCACTGAAGATAAAACAAAAACTAGAATCTGTTCTAGGATAAAGGAGAATAGAGAGACAAAAACTAAGTGTTATCTCTAATTCATCTTCTTTTTATAAAGAACCTGTATAGAGATCATTGGTTGGGAAAATGGAAAAGACAGATTGTGCATTGTATGTTAACTATTATAAATGTACTGTTCATTAGTTTTCTTGATCATTACATACTTTATGGAAGAGAATGTCTGTTTTCCTCATGAGATACATACTGAAATACTTCTAGGAGCAAAATCAACATGTCTGCAACTAACTTTGAAACAAAGGGATGGGGAAGAGGGGGGAGAGAGGGAGGGAGGAAAGTGACAGAGAAAAAGAGAAAGGAAATTAAGCAAATATCACAAAACATCAATGTTTGGTGAATAATTTTTAAAAAATACATGAGTGTTCATTTTATTATTCTTAAAGTTTGTCAAAAGGCTGAAAGTTTATCAAGTCAGTAGAAAAACATTTTTGAACTTTTTCTGGCAGCTTTGTTATTGATATTAGTATTGATAAATTTAGTTTCAAACTATTTTTAATGCGTATAGGATTAAGCAAATGAATAGATAAATTGACCAGAGAAGCCTTTTCTGAACTTCCTGTCCTATTATCCTGTTTGAGGTTTCCTTTGGTGTTGCTGTTCTTTGCTTCCCATTTATTATTTTTCCAATGCAGTTTTTGCTTATGTGCTTCCTTGACTGTCTAATGTCTGGATCGCCCCAGCCCTCTACTTAGATGTTATTTGAGCAAAGATGCTCATGTGCCTTGTTTATTAGCAAATCTCCAGCATTCAGACAAGTATGTACTCTGTCATTGATATTTAGTATTTACTTTGAAATGAATAAATGAGAAAATCCCAATGAATTCTAGAGTCAGGCTATAATCATCTCTGTGCCAAAGGTAAGTTAATGTCTTGAGATCCAGTTGCAAAAGAGTCTTATTATGGTACAGTTTCATGAAGCTGAAAGAGGTCTTGGTCTTGTAACTTGTGCAATGTAGCTGATAGGAATAGGCACTACCAAGAATTTTTGTAATCCCAAAGGTTACAACCAGAGACAGTTGTGTTAGAACAAAAAGGTGAGTGTGACAAAGTCCTACATCTGACTCTGTGTGTATGCATGTGTGCATGTGTGTGCGTGTGTGTCTGTGTGATGTATTTTCATAAATATATACATATACATATATCAGTTCTCTCCTTCTACCTTGTTAAAATAGACTCTCTCTTGTATCTGCCTTTTTCCTTACTCAAGGCTAGATTCTCCCCAATCAATCTCCTGTTTCTGCCGTTCATCTCACTTTGGGAGTTCTGGCATCATAGATGTTTACCACCACATTTGGCTTTTTCATATGGGTTCTTGGGACTAAACTTGGGTTATCAGGCTTGGATGACAAGCAGTTTTACACACTCAGTCATCTTTCTGGCCTGGAATTGGCTATTTTAATGCATTAATTTCATCTAAGACAGTTGAATTAAGTGGCATTTTGTACTTGTAAATTACTTCAATTGTGTGAAGATTTTCATCAAGATTTCTTCTTACTGTAGAGCCAAGAAAGTATTGAGCACGTTTAAGTCTCAATGAAGAAGGAGACATACAGAGACACATCAACTGCTAGGAAGAGATTGGCTTACTGGAACAAGGAGAAGAAAGCCTTCTTCCTCACAATTTAGCCTATGAGCATCTATTTGTACTAGGTTTCTTCCCTTAGCTATTTCTTGCATCTTTTTAACTTTCTTTCCTTGATTTAATGTCAAAAAGAGGTATTTGTGAAAAATGGTAGGCTAATAGTGCTCTCAGTGGTTTCTGAGAATGGCCCCTGTCCCCTTCCACTGCTGGAGAGGATATTCCCCTCTACTGGGAAATACACTGTCTTTCTACACTGAGGAACTCATGTACATTTTTTTGAGCAAAAATCATAACTTCCTTGGATTCAATGTTGATTTGACCATTGGGGTCATGGGGATCCCAGAGCAAGGTACTAATGCAATCTTTTGGTATTTCCACCAAGTTATACACCTATCTTGTTCATCATCGTCATTGTGCCATCCAAGTCCCAGGACTAGCCAGATGGATTTCTGATTTCTGATTTAAAACCTGGAAAGATACCCTTTGGATATTTGAGAAAGTCACTAAGTGGTACTGATATTAAACCCCTGTTCAAAGGAAGACTGAGGGAAAGTTTTATTGTTTATTCCTTTCTGGTTAGCAAAATATCTTTTTTTTGTTAATTTAAAAGTATTGATGATATAGTTATAACATCTTGTGCTTCCCCCTGTTTACATCACATCTCTCTAAACCATTTCCCAGTTGCACCTTGCGACAACAGGAATGATGATTTGATTTCCTAGAATTAGTCATATAATTACTTTGGATTGTTTTATAGCAGTAAATACAAGATGTGCAAGTTTCATCTGGTATATGATTGAGAAGACTGACAAAATAACTTGAAATTTTCCTTAGTTCCTCAATTAGAAAGTAGCATTAGTAGCCAAGATTTATAATGGCTTTGAATGGTTTATTTATACTTATTCATCATACAATGGAGTACTGAAAGTTCTGCTTTAATCAACATGTAGTTTTATTGAAAATGGAAATTTCTATCATATTAAAACACTATGCATACATTTGCACAAGATTTTGTTGACTATAAGTTTAGGGCAATGGTTCTACATCACTCTTGGACAATTTAGAAAAATATAAAGTATATTAGTTAGTTTTTATCTGTACATAGGTACAATAATTTCTGAATCAAAAATATGTTGGGGGAAAATGGAGTTTTACTGAAGAGCTTAAGACATTTTTTCCTTGACGTAATTCTCCGCCCCCCGCCAAATATAACTGCAATGACCAGCCAGGCACACTATCTCCAAAGGCACTCATGTCTCATGGGTAACCAATGGCTGTCAAATTGGACTTAGGCTCTCTCAAAAGGAGGGAATTCATGCTTGATCCTATAAACCTAGCCCACGACCTGTGGCTGGTGAGGATATGGAACCTACAGTAAAATCTGCTACTGCCACTTTCTTGAACCACTATGAATTGTAATTGCATTCTAAATACTTAAGCATATATATGTATATATGCAAATATAGATATATGTGAAATCAATATAGATATAGATGATTTAGATATAGTGGAGCTTTCACCCCTCATCAAAGAAAGTAGGCTTGGAGATAGAGGAAGAAAAACGCACAGAGGTGGAGTAGGATATGATAACAGGATTATAGATACTTAAAACACATTATATACATGTATGACGTGTCAGAATGAAACCCATTACTTTGTGCAAGAAATGTATAATAAAAATTTAAGTGTACATTACTACATCAATTTACATTTAAATCTAAATTACTTAAAATACCAAACACAATCTAAATGTTAAGTAATGTTATTCCTTTTAAACAGGTGTCTTTGATTATGGCCAGCCTTTTTCTCCATCTTCCTAAATCCAAAATGAAAATTCATTCCTTATATGGGTCCAAGATTATTCCAGAGATATCAATTATGACAGCTGTTAGGTCTTTGGACTCTCACCCACTTCAAGTGCTTCTGAATTTCCAGTTATCTCCTCTTTAAGAGGATGATTGTAATAATTTGCAACAGTACATTAACCATGTCAGAGCTAGTTCTTTTATCTTAAGAATGATTACTAGATGGGATGTTTCACAATGGCCATTTAATTCAACTCAAAGGATATATTCCTAAAATTGTTACTAATCTCTTGTCTGCTTTATATGATATACAAAATCATAGTTAAACTGTATGAAGCATCATACCACTTGGCAAAAAGTTTGGAACTGGAATCTCTAGATTCCCATGGTACAAACAGGTTATGGCTATTATAAGCTTAGTTATGATCCTATTAGTCTTTGTGTACTTAACAGGTGTTTTAATTTTTTCTCCTATCTTTTACAGGGGATTATTCTCAGATGGACCAGTGACAATTTAACTCCAATTATCGGGGTGTTTTGGCCATCTTCTGAGACCTGATGAGCTTTCTCTCTGCATAGCCCCAAGATAGCTGTGAACTCACAATTCTTTTGCTTTAGCCTCTGGGATGCTGTAATTATAGGCATGGTCCACACAAAGTCCCTTCTCTCCCTCCCTCCCTTGTTTCCCACCTCTTATCTCCTGCTTTTCTTGTCTTATGCTTGTTAGACAAGTAACGTTGAGCTGCAAAACCAACACCTGTCATTGTTGTCTTTCTGCCATCTCTAAGCCACAGTATGTCAAAGATGCTACAAAGACCTATTTTTTTCTTACCTTCCTTCAAACTGTCCTCAGACCCACAACCATCTCACTTCTTCGTTAGTTAGAATTTCATAATAGAAACTGCATTAGCAGATCTGGAGAGATGGCTCAGTGGTTAAGAGCCCTTGATGCACTTGATGCTCTTGCAAATGACCTGCATTCAATTCCCAGCACCCACATGGCAGCTTACAACCATCTGTAACTTCAGTTCCAGGGGATCTGGTGCCTTTTCCTGGCCTCTATGGGCTCCAGTAGGCATGGACATACATTCAGGCAAACATGATACACGTAAAAGAAAAAGAAACAATTTAAAAAAGAAGTTCCATTAGCATATTGTGTCCATGAGTGGCCTATTGTGGAGTGAATCCAAATGTATATGTAGGTGGTTGAGAAGACTGTGCCAGCAGATAAAGCATAAGCTTTGGCAATACAGACCCAAAACTACAGGTTGCAGCAACAAAATGAACAGTTGTGATTTTACAAATGACTCCAAATACACTAGATATGACTTCAAGGAACCAAAGTAGGTTAGTAGATGCTTCCAGAATAAAATCTACTGTCAAGAATAATTTTTCTCATGGAATAGTTTCACCATATCATCTCTACACTAAATCAACATCTATTGGCTCTCAGTTGGCTTTAAAACAAAAACAGTGTAGGCTGAACACCCTCCTTCTATTACTCTTCCCTAACTCTCTCCAGTCCTTGGTGTGTTTCCCTGTCTTCAGATAGCCCAACTCACTCTCACTCTGGGTTGCAGTTCTTTCTTTTCTCCTTGCCCAAAAATATTCTGTACTTGCCCTTTGCTGATCTTTGTTAACTGACTAATAGACCTACTTCCAGATGTGCTTCTTTTTAGTACATCATCCCTACTTCACACACAGCATCACTGAGGTTTTTTTTTTTTTCCCCACAATCCACAGAGCTACCTTGTGAGTATCCTGGGCTCCATTTTCAGGTGATGAAATTTGAGGTCAAGAGCTTAAATTATAATCATAAGGACATAATATAGGTTTAGTGTGCATGCATACATGTACCATGGCACACATGTGGAGGCCAGACTCCAAATGTAGGACTTGGTTCTCACCTTCTACCAATGTGGATCCTGGGGCTTGAACTCAAACTTCAGGTTTGGAAGCAGATGCTTGTACTCATTGAGCTACCTCACTAGCCCCCAGGTTCTTATCATTCTTCTGGGAAGGAATGTGTTTCTGCTTTCTGCCTCCTCTTCTCTTTTCCCATGGCTCCTAATTGGGCTATATAACCTTCAGACTGGCAGTAAATGCATCTTAACTATGGGATGCTTCATTTCAGGAAAACATAAAAACAGAACAAATAAAATGGACGCACTGTGGGTGGATTATCCTATTACATACATATTAAATACGATTCATCCAAACAGGGAATTCTTACTCTTTGTGTGTGTGTGTGTGTGTGTGAGAGAGAGAGAGAGAGAGAGAGAGAGAGAGAGAGAGAGAGAGAGAGAGAGAGAGAGAAGAGAGAGAGACAGAGACAGAGAGAGAACAGCAAACACAAAGGTAAAAATGGCATTAGGACAGTTTCTGACTTTGCTACAGAGAGTATTTACATAACCATTTTCTTACAAACCCCAGATCAGCACTGAGCTCTATTGATTCTCAGCTAGTAGTTAAGTAACACAAGTTCTAAATATCTGTCCTGCCACAGTTATCTCTGTGTCCTAAGACACAGTATTTCATCTCACTGGACTTGAATTTTCTTGTCTGTAAAAGTCAAGGGATAGGCATGTGCAATGGAAGTCCAAACTTCCTTTTTCAGACAATAGTTATGAGGCTCAAGAGATATAATGTATATAGATGTAGTTTAGAAGTCAAAATGCATTATAAGAACACACCTTTTAAAATCTACAACTCTATATCTCTTAAACCCTAAGAGACCAAAGTGACTGAGGATGACAGGTTTGCATTTTAATCCAACCTAAACTGTCAGAATCGTCTACCTTCTTCATTGAGCTATCTCACTAGCCCCCAGATGCTTACGATTTTTCTGGGAAGGATGATGCTGTTCGTCACCCCATCTCTTTCTCTTATTCAGAACACTATTATAGAAGATTCTTTTTGGGCTTTGAATATTGCCAAGCTGGCAACAGTGGGGGAAGGTAGGCAGCTTCTAAGACTCAGACAACACACACTGATTTCATTCAACTAATCTGTAAAAAGGTGGCTTTAATACTAGGGGTCCTCTAGCATTGTATTATCGCTCACATTCAAGAATGAACATGAAATGAGAAAGTGGAGGAAAAGCTTTAATGTGATGGTTCTCTAGCCTCTTCTCAAACACTTAGTTTAAGAGTGGTATCCAGAGGACCAAATTCTGCTGAAAAGCACTGCAGAAAAACTACCCTACCCAGTTACCTGCAGTGCATGAGCTGCTTGGCAAACACTTCATAAATCTTACTCTGGCTTCATCACTGGATTAGAATTTGAGGAACATACACTAGCATCTCTTCTAAGCAAAGCTTTTTCTGGTTATGTTTTTAATAAAAACTGGTTACAGAGGAGAGGAAGTACACTAGTTGCAGCAAACTACCCCCTAGATCAGGCACTAATCAACCTTTCTGATCCTCTGCTACCAAGGGAAAAAAAGTCATATATAGGATATTGTATTCAAAGCTGGTCAGAAGAAGAAAGATCAAAACAGACAAATCAGTATATATATATATATATATATATATATATATATATATCCAGTAACCTACCCTCCTGGAGCCAAAGCTGTACAAAAACAACACCAAATGATCTTGCAGCAAGAGATCACACGGTAAATTTTAGACCTGTCATGACTGAGCACAGACAGAATTATAAACAAGAGGAGAATATACGTAAAGTGATAATTCCAAGTTGTCTCCGAGTGCCATCCTGCTTGATGACAAAATCATCTGCCTCTAAACCTGAGAGGCCATCTTATTTAGTGGCTTCACAGCCTTCAATCTTCCTGACTCCATGTTGAAGCTTTGCAAAAGGAACATTAAACATTAAACACCAGCTCATTCTAAACATTTTGTTTGCTTGCTTTTATTTTGTTTTGTCTTCACCAGGGTATAAGAGCCTGAGAAATGAAAGTGGGTAAGCTCCAAGCCTGAGCTTACCCACTGGTTAGATGTGACAAGATTAATGCAGCTTGTTTGAGTGTGAGATCTGAGAGAGGAGAAAAATCCCAAGGAGGGGGAAGTAGGTGGGCACATAAGGTGGGATTACTGGCAAGAGGCCTGCCAAGTAAAAGAGTTGAGAGTCTCAGCTCCCCTGGGTTTCTCTCATTCTAGAGGTTAGAGATGGTCCCTATGCTGGGTTTGGTAGCTGTTAAGCAGTGTGACATGTGTGCAGAATGGTAGGTTTAAGTAAAGATACTGCTGCAAGTGTCTGAGAAATGCTCAGTGCGTCATAGATTCTGGTCTTTGCAGTGAGTATGTGTGTGGAGGGAGGCATATGAGACTGTCTTCAGTGGTATTCATTGTTAAGACGGTGTTGAGACCAGAAAAAAATTACTGCAGATTCTAGAAAATTATTGACAAGTATCAGTTCAAAAAGGAATAGGGACCAGTGGAGGTTGCACTCTGGAAGACGATTGATGGAGGAGGGGCTGCAGATGGAGGGTTGCCATCCAAACTGCAGCATTCTCTGTGTGGGAGATAAATTCACTTGTCATATTTCAAATTAGGTTTATAGGCATTCCTCCCCCACCCAGCCTTGCCTTGATGGGAAGACTTCTCAAATTTTAATTCTATATGGCAATATATTGGCGTCTAATGTCTAGGTCTAAGATGATGGTTTGTAGGTATATGTCTATGGCTAATGAGGAGAGAGCTTCTGAAGTCTCCTAATGTTGTTGGTGGGAAGAGTGCTGCTGCAGCAACCTGTCCTTTTTGCAACACAATTTTCCATCCCTAATGTCAGAGTGCTTCAGGAGCTTAAAAAACGAAGTGTGGGGTTTTGAAATGATTTTTCCCTCAGTCCAGAATATGATCGTTTGCAAAGGTACACACACACACACACACACACACACACACACACACACACACACACA
>JADRCC010263713.1:3540-21114 GCA_019843855.1 Hylomyscus alleni | reverse complement strand
AATAGTCACTTACTGAAAGGATACTCAACTGGGTGTTCAGGATCTCTCCTCCAGGCTGGGTTTCATGATTTGTACATGCCAGGTTCAGAGGAAAGTCAGGGTGGAGTGATGTAGAAGCCCACCTCTCTGGGAGGTTATAGGAGACTGTGTCTACGGCATGCATGCACAGGAAGCAACCGAAAGATTTTAAAGGCAGAATAGAATCACCAGGGCCAACTGTGTACAGTCTATGTCTGCTGCCCACAAAGCAGGTGCTTGAGCAGTGTCTTGAGGTTTTGTTTTGTGACTTACTGAGCAGGAAGAAGTAGCAACCACTCTCCAAAGCACCATGGCTCAGTCTGGGCTGCACACTGGGTCCCTTGGTAGGGCTGAAAGAATCCCAGTGCTTGGACCCTGTCCAGATACACAATTTAATTATGCTGAGGTTCAGCCTGTGTGGAGATGTACTGCCTTGGGATATCTTGCTGGGGGAGAGTAGGTTCCTGTCACACAGAAAGAACAAAGAAGGAATCTAGACAGGGCACAGGAAAACAAGGGTTTGCAGACTGTCCTCTGCCAGCTGCTTGCTTGTGTAAATAAAGTTTTATTGGAATACAGTCACACCCCTTTGTTTATGCCTTGCACTTGGCTGCCTTCACTAAAATAGCCAAATTGTATGTTGCAACATAGACTGTTTGGTCTGCAAAACCTAAAATATTTACTCTGGAGATTGCCAGCCCCTGAACTAGGGAGTGATGAGTTTCAAGGCTGTGGGTGGCAGGAAAGGGCAGGGCTGTCTTTCAGAGGAGGGCTGAGTTTCCCCTGGCAGAGATGCTGTCTTAGAAGCTTCAGTTGTCTGCAGCTTTCCCATCCAGGAGGTCACACAAGCAGAGCCTTCCCATGTTCCACTAATCATGTAACACTTGATGTAACACTTACAGCTGGACCTGTACAACACTCTATCAGAACTGAAAGTAGCCATACTCCATGTTAGTGTCAGTTCAGAGGAGGACTTCTATAGACCAGAAGAGTAGACAACTGGACCTCTGTTCTCTTCATCTGATGCCGAGAATGCAGAGCATCAACTTTGATTACTTCTTTAGTCACCTCATCTCTCTTCTCTGGGACCCACTCCTGCATCCAGAATAGTGGCAGATGCCACTAAGTGATGTGAGTGTGCCCACCCTGCTTCCCTGTCTTCAGTCCATATGGATCCTTCTGAATAGCTTCCCTGACATCATGGGGATGCACAAAGCTGACCAAAGAACAGTGTCTGTACAATACAGGAAATACCTGCTAACCAAGTGGATGCTGAAGCTGTCACCTAGTCCATCAGCTACCAAGTTATCTTTGATGTCACCATGCTGGAGCTGGCAGTGCCATGGTATATGGACAGAGATACAGCTCTTATAACATGGAACTGGTCATATGAGGACTTGTGTACTGATTAAAGGATAGTACATACGCGCACACACGCGCGTGCGCGCGCGCGCGCGCGCGCGCACACACACACGTAAAAATGAGCTCTATGGTACGCAAATGAATAGCAGCATCTTAGACAAATCTGAAGAATATTTCACTTGATACCTTGCCTAACACAGCCCAGTTTAATGTATGTATTGTTCATTCTCCAATGAGTTGATGGCTCTGAGAAGCCTTACAAAGAATGGCCCTGGTTAAACTCAATAAGGGGCCAGAGAGATGGCTTCATGAGTAAATACACATGCCAGCAAGGGTGACGACTGAGTTGAATCTCTGATACCCACAGTGGTTCTCAAACTTCCTGATGCTGCAACCCCTTAATACACCACCTGGTGTGATGACTCCCCCCCAACCATCACATTATTCCTGTGACTACTTCATAACTGTAATTTTGCTATTGTCATGAATTACATCCCAGCTTTGTGAGGAATAATTCTTTTTATGGTAAGGAAGCCTTCTCAAAATCAATACAAATGGACACATGGACTTGGGCAGGACAAGCTCAACACTCAGTTGTCCCTCGTAAAAGATGATTTCCCTGGTGAGCAAAGTGTGGTTACATCTCCATCGTCACTTCCTTTGCATCCTGAATTGTGATATGTACCCAATTACGTGGCAGTTTCGAAGCAGCCTCCAGGCCGTGTGAGCCACAGCTACACTGTCATGCAGGGAGCAGGCCATGGCTTTGTTTTTGGGAGTGCAACTATCAGTCCTATGGGAGTAGGGAGGTGAGAACACATGGCAGGCTGTGATGCGTGTAGGTTTCTAGGAGATTCCTAGAAAGCAGAGTCCTCATAAGAAGCTCCATGCCCTTGGTGATTAAGGTATTTCTGCCTCAGGAGAAAAATATGACAACTTGTATTTATGTTGCTTATTAAGTAAACTATGCTTAAAAAAGAAGGAGTATTAATATAAATTCTGGTCTATACAGTTTATGAACTGGGGACTATAAAGATGGCTCCTTGGATAAGGCTCTAGTCATGCAAGCATGAGGAGCAGAGTTCAGATCCCCAGAATGCATGTAGAAGCCAGGCAGGTGTGATAGCTGACCAGCCCTCCTGAGGCTGAGATGTCAGGTCCCTGGGGCAACCTAGCTAGTTAGACTAATAAAACCCACAAGCTTTGGGTTCATTGAGAGATCTTGCTTTAGTAAATAAGGTAGACAATGATTGAGAAAGGCACCAGATGCCAACCTCTGGCTCCCACCTAAATATACAAACATGTGTCCACACATGTGAAGATGCATGAAAATAAGTTCCTGAACCCATACCTTTAAAAATAATTAAAAGATATTGTGGCTGTTTTTTTTTTTTTTTTTTAGGTATCCATTCTGTTCATTCCTATTTAGTGAAATGTAGATTTTTGCTTTTGTTTTTTGTTTGTTTTGTTTGTTTGCTTTTGCATTCAATCCAATGAATGCTGAGAAATGAATACAGCTGTGTGGCCCACACTACAGAAAAGGAAGAATTCCCAGTAACCCCAATCCTGCCTCACAACTGCACAGTGACCTTGCCTGCAATAGAACTTTCAGTGACTGGAATCTCACACATGTACCCATAACGCACCTGAGCTTTATTCATGTCCTCAATGTATCAGTAATTTGCTTTCAAATGGTAACCCATCCTATCGCACAACCATGTCAAAGGTTCGTTTATCCATTCATCCTTTGGGGTGTCTTGCTTATTTCTGTTTTGGGGCTGTTATGAAAGGGGTTTTTGTGAACATCCACATAAGTATTTTTCTTGTGGGTGTATGTTCTTATTTCCCTAAGTCTGGAACCTCTGCGTCATAGGGTAGCATAAGTTTTTCTTTGTAAAAAGGCACAAAACATTTTCTTAAAATATTCATTGGTATTTTATATTTTCACAAGCAACTATGTGAAATTTCTAGTTACTGTGTATCAGAGGCAGCCATTTTAATGCCAGAGTTCTTTATTTTAGCTACCCCTTGGGTATGAAATGGCATGTGATCGGGATTTTATTTCTTACCTCCCTGATGGCTAACGATGTTGAACATATTTTAGTCTGCACATTGGCTCTTTATATGCCTTCTTTTATAACATGTGCCCATATCGTGACTGGAATTTTATGTGGCTCATGTGAGTTCGGTATGTATTGTTGGTGCAAATCACTGGTGGGGCTTCCGAACAGCTCTTGCTTGGCAGTGGCTTCCTTGCCTATTTTATAATGGTGATTTAATAAATAGAAATTTTGAATTTTTATAAAGTCTCCTAAACTATTTTTGATCAGTGTTTCTTCATTCAGGAAATCAGTGTCTAACAGAAGGCATAAAGATTTAACTCAATATGTGTTATAGCTTGGAAGTGAAGTAACTCCTAAGAAGCTCCAATCATTGAGAAAGGACTAGGCCACAGTGGCTGTGAACTAATCAGTATTAACTCAATGATTGGTGTGTGATTTGATGACAGAAATGGGAGAGGGGTTTCAGTTGGAGGAAGCAGGACATCCAAGTCACTGAGGAGATGCCTTAAAGAGTACAGATTGTCACCAGTCCCTTTCTGTGTATTTCCTAGCAGACAGGAGAGGAACAATTTGTTTATACCAAGCCCTCATGTCACAGTGCTCTGTCTTTCTTCAGTTAGAAAGCAGTGGGACATAGACTGAAGCCTCTGAAAGCAGCAGACAAATAGCCCAAAGCTGTTTTTTCTCAGGGATCTATCAGAGTGATGGAGCATGCCTAACATATTAGGTTTATGGAGGAAGGCTTGTGATGTTGTTTTTCAACCTTTACTCTTTGTTATAATCACAGCGTTTGGGAAAATCTAATTATCATATTTCAGATAGACATCACTGGCTACAGTAGTATACTTGTTAGGTAGGGAGTTGTATGCTAGGTAGTATTGTTACAAGACCAACCCCCAATATAAATCAATGTAAGTCCTGGCAATGGGTCTCTATTAACGTTTCCAGGGACGTAGTTTTAGAGATTTCAGAGGTGCTGTTGCAGCTCCTCAACCAGAAGATCTAAGTGCAGCCAGGGATTGCCCTGGGTTGGAACCCTGGGCACCTTGCACCTCGTGTTCCCTAGACTTTGTCTGATGTCCAGTCATCTTATTGATGATTTTGTTTGGTGTCTTTTCGCTCTAATAAATCTTCTCAAGGAATAGGCTTCTGCTTTCATTGATTTTCTCGATTAATTCTCTGTCTCCTTGTTCATTGATTTCTGTTCTGCAAATTAAAAGAAATGATATCTCGTTTGAATCTCCCTTGCTTTAGATTGGATGTGCTCATCACTCTTAGCTTCCTGGAATAGATGCTTAGGTGGTTGCCTCTAGGTCTTTTTTAGTATGTATATTCAGTGCTATGATTCCCCTATTAACTGTTGCATCTGGTTTGAACACTTATATTATTATTTTCTTAATGCTTTAAAAATTGTCCAGGGTTTTTATTTGTTTGTTTTTTTTGGTCTGTGTGTAACTTAGAAATGTATTATTTAAACCTGAAATGTTTGGAATCTCTCAGCTGTCTGAGGTATTATTGTTTGTTTTTGTTTTCTTTTGTTATTTGAGACAGGGTTTCTCTGTGTAGCCTTAGCTATCCTTGAACTCAGTCTGTAGACCAGGGTGGCCTTGAACTCAGAGATCCTTCTGCCTCTGCCTCCTGAGTGCTGAGATTAAAGGCGTGCGCCACCACTGCCATGCTCAGCTGTCTTTTATTTTTACTTTAATCCACTGTGAACAAGGAACATGCTTGGTGTGGTTTGTATTCCTTTAAGCCTAGAAAGCATATATTATGGCCCAAATCGTAGTCTATCCTGGTGAACGTTTGCAGCAAACATCCTCACCTGTGAGGCAAGCAAATAGATTGTGTTCTTCCTGGGTGATCTATTATACAAACGTCAGTTCAATTCCATCCATGCTGCTGTTCACTTCATCTGTACTGTTACTCTGCTTTTGCAGGCAAAGCCAGTGTGACAAAGCTATGAAGAGTGTAGCATAGTAGTGGGCTTATCTGATTCTCTTTGTAGTTCCACTGGTTTTTGCTGTATGTGTTTCGGTCGCCTGTTGTTAGTTGAGTGCATATTGAGCACATGGAGGGTTGTTATGTCTTATCCAAGTGTTTCCTTCCTCATGATTATAAGTTTATCTCTGGTGTCCTTTTCTCTGCTTGGTTTTCTTTCTGTCAAGTCTTCATTGTCTGAAGACAATGCAGCAACTCCAGCTTCTTTCTCATTGGTGCTTCCGTGGGGTATTTTTCTTTCCTATCACATCTAAATTAACCCCGTGTTTATGCTTAAAGGGGATTTCCGAGTCCGCTTTCCAGCTGATCCTGGCCTCTTCCATGTTTATAGCTGCATTGTTTTATTGTGCTTGTTCTTAATTTTCTGTTTTTCTTTATCAGCCTTCTGTAGCTAACTGAATATCTCATATGACTTAGTTTTCTCTCTTGGCTTATGTTATATTTTACTTTTAAATCATTCTGGTAGTTTCCCTAGATTTTATAACATAATTTTACAACTTTCAATTTTAGTTGTGAAACTTCAACTTTAAAAAGCACAATTTTTTATTTCTTGATAATTTATACAATGTCATAAGTCACCTACACTTCTCCCAGCTCTGCCCAGCTCCTCCCACCATATCTCCCTTTAAACATTGTATTTTTTTTATATATTTTTTTACTGCCTAAATAATGCTGACCATGCGTGCCTGAAAATGTTCAATTTGAACTTTGAGGCCCCTTTAAATAACCTTATACTACTCCATCAGAAGTAAAAATACCTCATGAATAAGTAGCTTAGTGCATTTGTACCCCTGTAAAAGAATATCTGAGACCGGATGGTTAATAGAAACAGAAATATGGTTTTCCTATGTTTTGGAGACTAGGCGGCCACATGAAAGGCGCCAGTATGTTTTGTGCTGTATGATGTCCAAGCTGAGGCTATAATCCTCTGTCAGAGAGAAACAATATTTTCACGTGGGAGGAGGCAGATCAGCAAAGCTCTTCTGTCTGGGTACCAAATCTCAGAGGTGGGGGGCCCTCATGATACAGATGTGTGTTACTGTCATCACATTGACCATACCTGAACTTTGTAGGAAATATCTTCAAACCATAGCATAGAGCATTCTCTACCCCTTCCCCACAAACCCCTGTTCTCCCACAGCTGAAGATTTTTTTTTATTAGATGTTTTCTTATTTAAAGTATCTCCTTTCCCAGGTTCCCCTCCAATAAAATAAAATAAAATAAAATAAACAAAAAACCTAAAACAATCACCTGTTCCCTCCCCCTTTCCCCTGCTCACCATCCCACCCCCTCCTGCTTACTGGCCCTGTCATTCCCCTACACTGGGGCATAGAACCTTCACAGGGCCAAGGGCCTCTCCTCCCATTGATGACCAACTTGGCCATCCTCTGCTATACACATGCTGCTGGAGCCATGAGTTCCCCCCATGTGTCTACTCTGGTTGGAGTTTTAGTCCCTGGGAGCTCTGAGGGTACTAGTTAGTTCATATTGTTGTTTGTCCTAAGGGGCTGCAAACCCTTCAGCTCCATGGGTTCTTTATCTAGCTCCTTCATTGGGGACCCTGTACTCAGTTCAATGGATGGCTGTGAGCCTCTACTTCTGTATTAGTCGGGTACTATCAGAGCCTCTCAGGAGACAGCTATCTCAGGCTCCTCTCATCCAGCACTTATTGGCATCCACAATAGTGTCTAGATTTGATGATTGAATATGGGAAGGATTCCCAGGTGGAGCAGTCTCTGAATTGTCCTTCCTTTAGTCTCTGCTCCATAGTTAGCCTCTACAACTCCATGGGTATTTTGTTCCCCCTTTTAAGAAGGAGTTAAGTATCCTCACTTTGGTCTTCATTCTTCTTGAGTTTCTTATGGTTTAGGGTTTGTAGTTTGTATATTCTTATCTTCTAGGCTAATATGCAATTATCAGAGAATGCATACCATGTGTGTTCTTTTGTGACTGGGTTGCCTCACTCAGGATGATATTCTCCAGGTCCATCCATTTCCCCAAGAAATTCATAACTTCATTGTTTTTAGTAGCTGAGTAGTACTTCATTGTGTAGGTGTACCATGATTTCTGTATCCATTGCTCTGTTGAGGGACATCTGGGTTGTTTCCAGTTTCTAGCTATTATAAATAAGGCTGCTATGAACATAGTCGACCATGTGTCCTTCTTACATGTTGGAGCATCTTCTGGGTATATGCCCAGGATTGGTATAGCTGGGTCCTCTGATAGTACTATGTCCAATTTTTTGAGGAACTGCCAAACTGATTTCCAGAGTGATTGTACCAGCTTGCACTCCCACCAGCAATGAAGGAGTGTTGCTCTTTCTCTACAACCTCTTCAGCATCTGCTGTCACCTGAGATTTTTATCCTATCCATTCTGATTGGAGTGAGGTGGAATCTCAGCACTTTGATTTGCATTTCCTTTATGACTAAGGATGTTGAACATTTCTTTAGGTGTTTCTCAGCTTTTCAGTATTTCTCAGTTGAGAATTCTTTGTTTATCTCTGTACCCCAATTTTTAATAGGGTTATTTGGTTCTCTGGAGTGTTCTTTATATATATTGGATATTAGCCCTCTATGAGATGTAGGATTGGTAAAGATCTTTTCCCAATTTTTTGGTTGCCACTTAGTCCTATTGACAGTGTCTTTTGCCTTACAGAAGCTTTGATGTCATGTCATTTGTCAATTCTTGATCTTAGAGCATAAACTATTGGTGTTCTATTCAGGAAATTTCCCCAGTCCCCATTTTCTTTTCTATCAGTTTCAGTGTGTCTGGTTTGTTGTGGAGGTCCTTCATCCACTTGGACTTGAGCTTTGTACAAGGAGATAGGAATGGGTCGATTTGCATTCTTCTACATGCTAACTGGCAGTTGAGCCAGCACCATTTGTTGAAAATGCTGTCTTTTTTTCAACTGGATGGTTTTAACACTTTTGTCAAAGATCAAGTGACCATAGGTACATGGGTTCAATTCTGAGTCTTCAATCCTGTTCCATTGATACAGCATTTGTACCTGCCTGTCACTGTACCAATACCATGCAGTTTTTTTCACAACTGCTCTGTAGTACAGCTTAAGGTCTGAGATGGCGATTCCACCAGAGGTTCCTTTATTGTTGAGAATAGTTTTGGCTATCCTGGGTTTTTTGTTATTCCAGATGAATTTGCAAATTGCTCTTTCTAAGTCTGTGAAGAATTGAGTTGGAATTTTGATGGAGACTGCATTGAATCTATAGATTGCCTTCGGTAAGATGGAAATTTTTACTATATTAATCCTGCCAATCCACGGGTATGAGAGATCTTTCCATCTTCTGAGATCTTCTTCAATTTCCTTCTTCAGAGACTTGAAGTTCTTGTCAAACAGATCTTTTACTTGGTTAGTTAGAGTTATACCAAGGTATTTTATATTATTTGTAACTATTGTGAAAGGTGTTGTTTCCCTAATTTCTTTCTCAGCCTGTTTATCCTTTGTGTAGAGGAAGGCCTCTGATTTGCTTGAGTTAATTTTATATCCAGCTACTTGACTGAAGTTTTTTTAAATCAGGTTTAGGTGCTCTCTGGTGGAATTCTTGGGGTCACTTAAGTATACTATCATATATCAGCAAATAGTGATAATTGGACTTCTCCCTTTCCAATTCGTATCCCTTTAATCTCCTTTTGTTGTCTAATTGCTCTGGCTAGGTCTTTATAAGTACAATATTGAACAGGTAGGGAGAGAGTGGGCAGCCTTGTCTAGTTCCTGATTTTAGTGGGATTGCTTCAAGTTTCTCTCCATTTAGTTTGATGTTGGCTACTGGTTTTCTGTATATTGCTTTTACTATGTTTAAGTATGGGCCTTGAATTCGTGATCTTTCTAAGACTTTTATCATGAAAGGATGTTGGATTTTGTCAAATGCTTTCTCAGCATCTAATGAGAAGATCATATGTTTTTTTTTCTTTAAGTTTGTTTATATAGTGGATTATGATGATGGATTTCCATATATTGAACCATCCCTGCATCCCTGGGATGAAGCCTACTTGATCATGATGGATGATTGTTTTGATGTGTTCTTAGATTCAGTTTGCCAGAATTTTATTGAGTATTTTTGCATCGATATTCATAAGGGAAATTGGTCTGATGTTTTCTTTCTTCGTTAGGTCTTTGTGTGGTTTATGTATAAGAGTAATTGTGGCTTCATAGAATGAATTGAGTAGAGTACCTTCTGTTTCTATTTTGCTTTTCTAGGATGTAGTTTCTGTCCTTGTGTTCAAGTTTTCCAGTTATTACCCTTTGAAGGGCTGGATTTGTGGAAATATATTGTGTAAATTTGGTTTTGTCATGGAATACTTTGGTTTCTCCATCTATGGTAATTGAGAGTTTTGCTAGGTATAGTAGCCTGGGCTGGCATTTGTGTTCTCTTAGGGTCTGTATGACATCAACCCAGGATCTTCTGGCTTTCATAGTCTCTGGTGAGAAGTCTGGTGTAATTCTAAGAGGTCTGCCTTTATATGTTACTTGACCTTTTTTTCTCACTGCTTTTAATATTCTTTTTTTGTTTTATGCATTTGGTGTTTTGACTATTATGTGGCTGGAGGAATTTCTTTTCTGGTGCAGTCTATTTGGAGTTCTATATGCTTCTTGTATGTTCATGGGCATCTCTTTCTTTAGGTTAGGGAAGTTTTCTTCTATAATTTTGTTGAAGATATTTACTGGCCCTTTAATTTATAGGTCTTGAACTCTCTTCTATACCTATTATCCTTAGGTTTGGTCTTCTCATTGTGTCCTGGATTTCCTGGATGTTTTGGTTTAGGAACTTTTTGCATTTTGTGTTTTCTTTGACTGTTGTGTCATTGTTTTCTATGTTATCTTCTGCACCTGAGATTTTCATTTCTATCTCTGTTGGTGATGCTTACATCTATGGTTCCCAACTTCTTTCCAAGATTTCTATCTCTGGAGTTGTCTCTCTTTGTGATTTCTTTACTGTTTCTACTTCCATTTTTAGGTCCTCAATGGTTTTGTTCAATTCCTTCACCTGTTTGGTTGTTCTTTCCTGTAGTTCTTTAAGAGATTTTTGTGTTTTCTCTTTAAGGGCTTGAACCTGTTTACCTGTGTTCTGCATTTCTTTAAGGGAGTTATTCATGTCCTTCTTAAATTCCTCTATCACCATCATGAGATATGATTTTAGATCCAAATCTTGCTTTTCTGGTGTTTTGGGATATCCAGGACTTACTGTGGTGGAAGGACTAGGTTCTGATGAAACCAAGTAATCTTAGGTTCTTTTGGTAAGATTCTTGTGTTTGCTTTTCGCCATCTGTTGATCTCTGGTGTTAGATGTTCTTTCTGTCTCTGGCTGGAGCTTGTTCCTCCTGTGGTTCTGTAAGCCTGTCTCAGCACTTCTGGGAGATCAGGTCTCTTCTTCTTGTAAGACCTGCATGCAGAGGGCTGTGGAGAGGTTGTCTCTCCTGTGTTCTGGGGTCAGAGCAAACCCTGGAGACAGGCTCTTCACTTTCGGGGAATGTGTGGATCTGCTGTCCCTCCTAGTTGTAGATGGAGGTAGAGAGGATTCTGTGCTAGCTGCCCTGCTGCTTCTGAAGCCTATGCCTCCCAGCTGGTTCAGCCTGAGTCCCTGTTGGACCACTCCCTGGCGGCAAGCTCTCTGCTTGAAGGGAAGGGGCAGAGAAGGCTGTGGATCCACTGAACCTCTTCAGTATGGAAGGAGATAGAAAGGATTCTGTGCTGGCTGCCCTGCTGCTTCCGAGGCCTGTGCCTCCTGTCTGGTTCCACCTTAGAAAGTCCTTGGAGAGAGAGAAAATGGTGATCTCTCCTGAGTCCCCGGGCTAAAGCACTCCCTGGAGGCAAGCTCTCTACTTGTGGAGAATGGGCAGAGAAGACTGTGGATCTGCTGTCCCTCCTTGGTGTGGATGGAGGTAGAAAGGATCCTATGCTGGCTGCCCTGTCACTTCTGAGGCCTGTGCCTCCTGGCTGGTCCTGAGTCCCTGCATGTCTTTGTCTTTTATCTCTCCCTCAACCCTTCTATATACTTTCCTTCCTTTCTGCATACACACACTTCACACATTTGCAATTGTCCCATAGATCTAGAATAGTTTAGTCTAGTTTCCCCCTTGATTTCCACGTGAAGGAATTTCCATTGACATGCCTTCAAGAACACTGATTATTTCATTAGCTGTATACCGTCTCATTATCCACCAAAAGCTTTTCCCCCTTAGGTCTGTTTCAGTGTTATAATTTTAGCATTTTATGTGGATTCTCCTGTAGATGAGCTATTACTCTGCTTCTGGACTGTACACCTGTTTCCATTAATGCCCATATCATTATAATCCTTTTACAATCCTGATCTGTAAATTCCAACCAAACATACCCTTGGGTATCTTTCCATATTGTACAATAGATAACTGCTCACATTCTAGGGGTAGGTAGATCACCACTGTTTGAATCCCAGTCTGTTTATTAGCATTATAGTTTTTGACAGGGTGCATACACCTTGTGTACTCAGCTTCCTCATTTGTAAAGTTCAGATTCTCATAGACATTTATCTCATGAAATTTGAGATTCTAACAAGTTAATCCCTCAAGACCTTAGAATTATTTCCACAATGAAGTCAGGATTCTGGATGTGTGAGACGGTGAGGACAAAGCCTTCTGTGGGAAGCGCTAGTACTTTTGTATCAGAGAGTCCTTTTTTTTTGTTGCTCTCTCTGATGGAGATGCCTCCTCTAGATCTTCTCTCAGTTGATATTCTCATCTCATCGTGCCCCTTGACAAGATTGCCATAACAATGAAGTCTTCCCTAAGCATTCTGTATAAAAAAATACTGTATAAACTAATGAATAAACAAAAGAATAAATTCTGTAAAACAAATTATATTCTTCCTCTTCTACTAGCCCTGTACTTCCTTTTTTCCCTACAACCGTGGTGATCTGACATAGCATATATTTTCTTATTTATTGTTTTTTAACCTATATTCAACTTAAATGTGTAAGCTACCTTAGGACATGTGTTCTATCTTCAAGGATAAAATGTTTTTAAGCAATTCTCTGTGTATGAAGATAAAGGCTTTCTTCAAAAATACTGAATAACAGTGGACAATATTCCTATAATGCTGTGGCATGCATACAAATGTAGCAAAAACTTAAAGACTGGTTCCATGAGCAGATGGACATCCCAAGAGTAAGCAGCAGCACACTGTGTGCCTAGGTCTGACTTGAAGTATCAGCACTAATCCCTGAACCCCTGGCCTCTTATATCTTCTGAATTTCTCTTTCAGTATGAATACTTCAATGCTGTGCTGATCAACGAGAGGGACAAAGACGGGAACTTTTTGGAATTGGGGAAGGAATTCATCTTAGCCCCCAATGACCATTTTAATAATTTGCCTGTGAACATAAGTCTGAGTGATGTCCAAGTGCCAACGAACATGTACAACAAAGGTAAGGCTCCTGTCCTGCTCCCATTAGAGGGTAAAGAGGACAGGGAAGCACACCTTTAGTACATCAACACGGCAAGTACTCCAGTATCTCCTGGGTGGGCTAACTACGTGCCTGTTCTGACTAGAAACTCTTAGCTGCTGTTTCCCTCCTTCATGGTAATGTGCAGTGCAGAAATCAGCAGGCTTTTCCTGTAAGTATCTTTGCTCTGCCTGCCTTGCAGTCTCTGTTACAACTGGTTAGCTATTTCTGTAAGTTGGGAGCATGGCTTTATTCCTTTATCACATTTATCTGCAAAATCACCTAGCCAGATTAAACCTGCTTACTAACCCCGTTTGTCCCTTCCTTTTCCTGCTTTCCTTCCTTGAAGGTATTTAAGGGTTGGGCATTTCTCGGATTGCTGTGGGACCAGCTAGCTGCAGGTTGTCCTCTTTCCTTACAGCATAGAGATGTATGGGCATAACGAGGTTCTATGTGACCTGGCTTGACTCTTCAAATCCATTCTTCACATGGACATTGAAGTTATTTGCCCAACCTTCCCATCAGCCCATTTGAATTGGTAATTCAGTGGGCAAGGACTGACATCTGGGTATGCTGGCTAATCTCCCTGTTCCACCTGCTTCTAATGGTGATCCCAGATATACAACCCCATCTCTGGGGGATGTGGTTCCTCTCATCTGTGATGGGAATAATAATTGTGTCCAAGCTGCCTATGGTAGTGCATCCTTGTAGTTCTAACACTTTGGAGGGAGAAGAAGCAGGAACATAAGGTTAAGACCAGTCTGGGCTACATAGTCAATGGGATACAATGAAGTGTGTGTGGCGCTGTGCATGTGAGAACTATGCTCCTAACCTACAGAAATAGCTAAGCAGTTGTAACAAAGACTTGGTCAACCATAAGCTCCCAGTTCTGTGCTTCAATGAATTTTTTTTTTGTCCCTGGTGTTACGACTCGACAATTAGTGGCACCTTTTCCTGATTTTCCTGATACTAACTCTTCAGAGTCAAGGCAGGCAGCTCTCATTTCATTAACTATTCTGGCCATTACTAGAGAGAGATCCCAGGGTGAACTGTCAAAGAATTTTCAGTCTGGTGTGGAACTGCTGTGGTAATAGGATAACAGGAAGACTGTATTAACAAGATAGCAAGCATCTCTGCAAAGCCAGCAGACAGTAAAGCCAGGGGAGCATACTTCCCCTGCTCATATTGTTAGGGATGAAAAGAGATTCTTTCTCAATCCCCTTTTGGAAACTGCTAGCAGTCTAAAGTGTCTCAGAGGAGTTGTGGCTGGCCTTGCCTGGGCTTGCTAGGGCACATGGAAAACCTCATCTTGACATTCAGCATTGCCCAACAGAGGGTTGTCATCCAGAATGCTGGTATAGCTGCTGGAGACCGGAACGAAACTGCCTTTCTGTGCAGTGTAGCCAGTGGAAAAAGCCCTTTCTAGTATTAAATATGCTTGGGAAAGAAGATGTAACATGAAGATGATTTTATGGAGTCATTTCAGACATGAAACCATCCAGAAAGACCTTTTAAAACCTGACAGTGACTTTGACTTCAAGGTTGCTTGAACCGTTAGCACCACAATTGAGATTTAATTGCAACTTGGGATTAAAGGGCATAATTGTACCTTTCGATAGTAAAGAACTCACATTGTCATCGGTCACACAGGCTTTACAATGGCATCATGAAGATTGTTAGAATCCTAACTGTCTGAGAGTTTGAACTATAGGAGTTTAATAATTAGATCTAAGTCACCTCATGAGATCTGTCTGTCATTTCCTATCCAGGTTCAACTGTCACCCAGCCAGGCTGTGGGAAGTGACCCAGGGTCATCCAGGGGCTATATCTTGTCTCAGCCAGGCAGGGAGTAACTGCCCATAGGAGAGAGAGAGGGGAGGACTTTAAGAAAATTCTTGACTTTACTCTAATTCAAACCAGCCTCCCAAAGATTCTTTTCAAGCTGCAGAAATATATATCATGTTTAGAAGTCTCCAGCATAGATCTAGTTTCTGACGACATGTACACAAAACACATGCTCTGGGCGTGGTCACTGGCTCTGGTGTCCCTGGAGTGGAAATCTTGCTTTCACGAAAGGAAACTAGCCCAGTTTCTCCTCTGGCAGTTGGGACCCCATGAGCATGCATCAATGTTTGATCCTTCTTAGTCGCTTCTGTGTGCTCCGTTGTTGGGTGGAATTTCCAGCTGCAGATCAAAGCAGAAGATAGCCCCCAAAGCTCTCCCGTGTGGTTTCTGCCTCTCCTGTAACCAGTCCAATGCTTCCCCCTGTGGTTGCTGCTCTCTGTTTCTATTGTCTTGGCTACAGAAGATACTGCAGCTTCACAAGTCGAGACAGAAGTGTGAGTCCCACAGGGGCTCAAAAGAGCTGATTTTTCTCGCCTCTTTAGACAACCCTTTGAAGATCCTTAGGCTTCTGAGACAGTGGTCTTTATAAAACATTTTTAGCTGATGGTTAGGAGCTGTGAGTCTGACTCTTGGAGACGAGAAAGACTAGGCCTTTAGAGCTGCAAGTGACACTTCCAGAAATGAAGCACAGGGCAGGCACTTTTGGGAGACCACCAGTGATCTGGCAGAGGACTGGACAAACCTACACTCTTGGTTGCCTACCTTTAAGGCATGCCCAACTTTAACATTGCAACTCAAGGTAATTTGCAAAGACCATACCCAAGAAATCCACAATTGACTTATAAAGGCAATCACAAAATAATTGCACAGTGTTTCAATACGTTTCTGATTTTGTGTGGGCTACATTCATAAGCATCTTGGAGAACATGAGACTTGGGGGTCACTAGTAGGACATGCCTTAAGAATCTGAAAGCATGTAAGATTTATATGCACAAGTTACATATAGATGTATACATATCTGTATGTATTAAGCATTATATGAGGTGTGGTGCACAATATGTGTGTGATCCATGTATGTGTGTGTATATATTAAAGAAAATGCCCTGTTCCCCAAATTGACTCCATCATTTTCATTTCTCTCATCTGCCCACCCAGGTGATGATAGGTAATTCCTATTACTCTTGCCTTCCCAATCCCTGCTTCTCCAAATGCCTTCCCTTCAAAAGCAGCTCAAATGCAGCCCTGCTTTGCTCCTTTAGACCTTGGTAGCATATATGCTTTGCTCTAGGTAGTGTATGTGCCTTGTACTGCCTGACTTTGTCCTAGGCATGTGTTGTTTCTGTTCATTCATTCTGTCCTTGGACTTCTCTGAAGACAGGAAGCCCACAGAGCCAGTTTTGTGTCCTTTGTCTTGAGCCTCCTCTCAGGTTATTTGCTGAGCTCTGCCCACCTAGTCAGCCAGCGCTAGGCTGTTCCATGGGCTTTGCAAGCAATAGAAACATACTCTGGCTGATTCAAATGGAAACGAAACTGAAAAGACATTGGGTGTCTCACAACCTTTCTACTAAAGAGAGAAGGCAGCTTAGTAATGAGGCTGATTGGAGTAGGAGCTGCTGGGAGCCTTGAGACTCTGCTGGTTGAGAATCTTGTGTATCATGGCTTATCCTGCTACGACATCTGTGACTATATACAAATGTGAGCTTCAGTTTCTCCAACCACGAGTGATATTGGATAAGTAATGACATGCCCGATGCTGATGAGGCTTTGTTAAAAATTAAGCATAGGCAACAATGCCTGGCACATGGTGGCCATATAGTATGAATATGGCTTAAATGTAAGTGTCCCTCAAAATTCATAGTTAATACCTCATCACAATGGTGAATAGCATTAGGGAGTAGGTCTTTTAGGAGTGTGGAGGTACTAAACTCTAAAACCAAGGAAGTTTCTACTCAAGAGGACTGAGGAGTCGAGCAAGGGATATTGGGCTCCAGAAGCTTCTGGAATAGTCCAAGAAATAGATCTATGGAGTCTCAGAAGTCTAGTCAGGCCATGGGAGGATGGGAGAGCCATCAGAAGCTCATGGAAGCCATGAGGCAAAGCATTATAGTTGACAATGTGACCAATTAGAGTTGAGCAGTGTGCCTGGGATACACTCACTCTGAAGAAGATTAAAAAGGAAGAAGAATCTGGATTCCCCTTGGAGGGCATACAGGGAAGAGGAGTGTGCATGGCTTGGGACTGGGGGGGGGGCTATGGTGGGAAGCCTAGGGCCTGGAGTCCCAATGTACAAGTATATTGAGAATGGTGAACTTATGAGGCAGGTGCCCCTGTGCCTCATAAGTATTACCCTGGGTATGATACACTGACAAATTCTTGCTGCCAGGAATACATGAGAGAGGGCAACTGAAAACAGGCTTGCACTTAATCCATGCATGGAAGAGGAGAAGGTACAGCAAGTATCAAATTTTGTTGCTTCCTCTCATTGCTTAGTCATGGAGGGAAATGGCAAAGGGGCACTACCCTAGCAGATGTTATGGGGATGTGTGAATCACAAGATGTATCTTAGGGTATGCATCTACTTGACTTCCCAGATGAGTATTAATGAAGCCAAGAATGGACTGCCTGACTGTGCTGTGCTTAGGGGACCTGCGAAATGGAAGTAGCTTCCGGAAGAGCCATCACCAATGTTGCAGTCTGAGAAAGTGGTTCATTGGCTACAACACAGGACAGAGACAGAGCCAGAGACAGCTCAGAGACAGAGCCAAGGTCTAACGAGGCAAACTCTGGGCTCCTGCTAAGAAGATGTGTGTGTGTGTGTGTGTGTGTGTGTGTGTGTGTGTGTGTGTGTGT